>JAKUAH010000004.1:0-163271 GCA_030562945.1 Wickerhamomyces jianshihensis
ATTAGACAATGTACCAATTGGGGTTCGAGATTCGGGTTTGCTAGATTGGCTGAAGAAGTTATTAAGAAAGCTCGTGGAAAAGATGAAAATTCTAAATTGAATGGGTTTGAAAAAATCTTAGCCAGTGCAATTGGTGGTGGTTTAAGTGCTTGGAATCAACCTATTGAAGTCATTAGAGTTGAAATGCAATCAAAGACTAATGATCCAAATAGACCAAAGAATTTAACTGTTGGTGGTGCTTTCAGATATATTTACCAAAACAATGGTATTAAAGGTTTATATAGAGGTGTGGCTCCAAGAATTGGTTTGGGTATCTGGCAAACTATTTTCATGGTTGGTTTCGGTGATATGGCTAGAGAAGCTGTTGGTAAACTAACTGGTGAAACTCCAGTTGCTAAGCATTAAAAAAATCCTTCTATTTAAATCAAAATTTTAATGAATTACTTAATTGTTTTCAAATCTACAATTCAAAAATATTATATATTTTCTTAGTATATACTATCCGATGTATTAACAATCTTAAGTGAAACTAAACAGAAACGAAAAAAACATACACACCAAGACGATGATGAATAACTAATTATGATAATAGTTGATTATTTCTTGGTCATCCCAAATCTATCATAAAGATATAGACCAATCATTGTTAATAGTAAACCAAAACCTTGATTTCTATTAACATTTTCTCTTTCCCAAATGATTGCCATTGAAATAACAACAATTCTTTTCAAAATATTAGCAATTGAATAATTAACTGGTGAAATGGCTCCAATTAAATGAAATGCAATCATAGCTTGGAAAAAATGACTAACACCTTGAAGAAAGAACAACAAAGATATTTTCAAATTTAAATCCAAGATTGAAAATGAATCATTAGTTAATTCATTTATTAGGAAAATTGGTAAAGTAAATAAAAAACCAATGAGTGAACAATATAATAAAATAGTGATCTTATCAATTTTCTCTGAATCTTCTTTTGATTCTTTCTTTAAATCTTGTAAATTTGTTGGTAAATTTTTTTGTTTAACAGTTAGAATTTTCTTTGCAAAAATATTTTGACTAACAAAGATAATCATTGAAATAAAAGCAAACATTAAACCTTTTTCAAATTGAACATCTTTTGAAGTTGAATGTTTTTTAGAGAAACATGTCAATATCACACCAAGAACCAATGGAATTAAAGTTAGATAAGTAACTGTTGGATATTCAATCTTGAAGAAAACTTTATAAGCTAAAACAGTAGAAATTGGACTCAATGCTTTCACTGAATGAACAATACTAACTGGGATCAATGATGTGGATTTATGTGAAGTAACATGACCCACAAATTGAAATAAACCCATAGGTAAAGTTGTTTTAATAATATTTGGATTTGGTTTAACCAAATTGATCAAGGTTTTTGCATCATGGAATTTCTTTTGTGATGGTAAAGTTCCAAGTGGTAATTGTTCAATTAAACATCTATTATTATTAACGATTAAAAACGTCAAACAACAGAATAATGAACTTATTAAAAATTGAATTTCTGTGAGTGTTATTGGATGTGGGAATTGTTTTAAGATCTCTTTGGTAATATTTGATGATATAGCACTGCATGCATACCAAATAAAACAAACAGATACAATCTTCAAGTCAATAGGAGGCAGATACTTTAAAATGCCCTGTGATTGTCTACCTTTTAAAGTAAAATGTTTCTCATAATCCTTAGCAGTTAGATTTGCAGAAGATTTAGATGGTTTCAATGGTTTTGGTCTAAAATCGAAGATATTTGATGATCTTGTTTGGACAGATATCATGATGACCGTGTCCTGACTCCTTCTATAATATATCAGAAAGTTTAAGCACAATGAAGATGATGGTGGGATTAAAAACACGCCTGAGAAAGAGAACTGAATAAGGAGAACCAACTGGTCGGAAGGTGATAATGAAAGCGAATGACTGGCCAGTTCTATGGAATCTTCTTTTGAAGTGGAATTTGGT
This sequence comes from Wickerhamomyces jianshihensis, assembly GCA_030562945.1. Taxonomy (NCBI): domain Eukaryota; kingdom Fungi; phylum Ascomycota; class Saccharomycetes; order Phaffomycetales; family Wickerhamomycetaceae; genus Wickerhamomyces; species Wickerhamomyces jianshihensis. The sequence continues at coordinate 1,981 of JAKUAH010000004.1, forward strand.
TTCTGTAAATTTCTATTTCACAAGCAAAAGAAACGAATCTTTTTTAGGACATTTGCAGGCCAAAAAAAAAAAAAACACATCAGAATTACGCGAAAATATCCTAATTAGGTAATATAAAACCAGCCCGTGTCGATCATCATCTCATAATAGAATGTTTCATAAAAGGGACTCTCTCTCTTGTGTTTTTCTTGGTTTGGCGTGTTTATTCTTATTCCCATGGAAATTGTGAGATAATTGCTTGAATGCCTCCTTTTGATTCATTTCAGTACCATCTTCACCGATATATTTAATCTTGATGTCTGGGTTGTAATTCTGTAATTTATCTGTCATATCATCTGGTTGATCAATGTTCTTGAAATATCCAAGTTCTCTCTCAAGTATTTGTTCTTTATCTTTTTTGGAAAGCTTTAAGAATTCTGGATCATTCAATAATTCATCTTCACGAATTCTTCTTTCAATTCCAAGACGAATTTTAGCAAGTTCTTGTTTCTGTTTTAAATCTTTCTTAATTTTTTCATTTTGTACTTCCTCTTTAGATCTCTCTGCAACGATGCTCCTTGATTTGAGAAAGGATAAAGCAGATCCCAAACCACCACTAAAATTTGGCTGTTTATTATCTTCTTCGTCACTATCAACACCACTTCCTTCCCTTTGAGCATCATCCATTTGCATATTATCATCTTGTTCTGGCTTAAAAAATGGTTCTTGAAGTTTTGATTCTTTCAATTCAGTATCATCTTCATGATTCTTTATAGAGTTTAAAAATTCTTTGTTTTCATCGATTGTGATTCCATCATCCACTTCATCAAGATTCATTTGGTTCTCTTCACCTTGTTTGATTTGGTTGGCTAATTCTTCAGGTGATTTCCTCTTATTTTTATTATTTTTTAATCTTGTCAGACTTAAAATGGATTGCAACTCATTATCATCATGAATTTGTGAGTCTTCATCTCTAACCTCAACTTTCTGTAGGAAAATATCTCCATCCTCATCAACTTCAACTCCTCTTTTACGTGTTTGTTTGGGTTTTTTGCCTTTTATTTTCTTCATTTTTATAGGATTTGCTTTAGCATAATCAGATCTCTTTTCATGATCTTCATTATCTTCTTCGTCATCAAGATCAAGAGTAAATCTAATTCTTTTACCTTTATCTTGTACAGGATCTTCATCAATAGATGGAACAGGATTCACATTAATTGTTGATCCTGATATGACAAAATGACCTGCGGTTCCAAGCTCACCAAGTTGTTCATTATACTTGTCTAAAACGTTTCTCTCATCACCATCCTTATTATAGTTATTGCTTCTGATTTTTTCTGAAAGTTCATTCTGAAGCTTCTTTTTATCAACCAAAATGTTTGATTCTAATTGATCGTCTTCATCAAATATTGATTGCTCTTTCAAGGTCAGCACAGTATCAGTATTCATAGAAGTTAGCTCTTCAATATCATGATTGACTCTAAGTCCAGTGGAAGAATCTATGTCCTCCAATATTTTTCTTGAACTCTTTTGCTTTTCCGGAACTGGTGTAGGAGATATCTTAGATAACCAATCATCAACGCCTTCAGTTTCATTATCGTCTAATAAACTCTTGGAAACGTTAATCTTTCTTTTCTTAGATGCTTTAGATTTTGCAATCTCCAAGTTTCGTTTTATTCTCTCCTCCTTTTCAGCCCTAGCAATATTCGATTGATATTGTTCTGTTGTTTGATGATCTGTAATATTGCTTTCTTCTGTAAGTATTGGTTTTAGCCCAAGAGAGATTCGTAGTTTATTCGTCTCTGACAATGAAATCGAATCGTTTGCATTTGCCACTTGTTCCTTTTCAGCATTTGGAGCAGGGATTGGTTTCAGTCCCAGCTGAATACGAAGCTTATTAGTTTCCTCAATAGACAGCTCTTCGTCCGACATGATTCTTGTGGAACCTAAACACCTCTTTATCTGAACTCGCACTTGTCTTTAACTGCCAAAAGTCGCTTAGTTAAGTTTTAGAATTATATCGAAGGAGGGTAATCTCATCGCTTACATAATAAAGAAATAATACAAAATTATCATCTTTTCTAGGTCATATAAACAGAGTCATATAAACAGAGTCATATGAACAGCGTAGTATAATGCAAGTGAATTCCGCATGGAGAGATATAATATGATTTTAAAAAATGAACAACAAACTAATTTACAGCAGCAGGAGAACACAAATTGGGGAAAAAAAGGTAGTGGTGGGAAGTTGGTAAAAGAATTTTAAGGCAAATGAAGAGATTATATCTAGTGATTGTAATTCACTTTCTAATCTTTAGATTTTTTAGATTTCTTATCTTTCTTATCTTTCTTTTCCTTCTTTTCCTTCTTTTCTTTCTTTTCCTTCTTAGATTTCTTTGGGGATTCTTCACCATCTTCTTCTCTCTTTCTCTTTTTGTCCTTTTTCTCTTTCTTTTCCTTCTTCTTTTCTTTCTTTTCTTCTTCTTCATCACTTTCATCATCAGAATCAGCTTGAGTAAGATCAGCAACAACAGCGTCAGCATCAGCATTGTAAGCACGAGCTTCAGTTATTTCAACCTTTTTGTTTTCACGAGTAATTTTGGAAGTGGTTCTTAGATCTCTACCTTCCAAGACAGATAATCTTGATTCAACTTTGGCTCTAACGTCAAGACCAATTTCACCAGAATCATCACGGTCTTCAGCTAAAGCATCGTAACGTAAAGCAACAGCAGCTTTGGCAGCCAAAACTCTAGCAATTTTACCTTTGTTACGACCAGAAGCTTGACCAACCAAAGAAGCATGGTATAACAAACCATATTTTGGTGTATCATGTTTAGTTTTTAGAGCTCTGAATAAAGCTTTTTCGGCACCTAAGATTTGAATAGTAGAAGCTGGGGCTTTAGCCAAAGAGATTAAAGAACCAGAGTGAGCAATTAATCTAGCACCAACTAATTCACCAACTAAAGCAGTTAAATTTGGAGCAATAGCTTTCATTCTTGATGACAAGTAGTTGGATAATTTTTCTCTGTAAGCAGCAAATTCCACAATTTGTTCAGCTAAAGCTTTGATGTTAATTAAATCAATTTCAGTAATCTCAGTACCCATAGAAACTTCAGCAGCAGTTTTAACTCTTTCTTCAGCTTCTTCTGGTAAAATTTCACTTAAATCAGTTTCAGCAGCATTTGATCTAACACCCATAGTTAAAATGATTCTGGCAAAAGCAACTGAGTCAACAATGATTTTAGCCAATTCTGGGAAATGCCATCCGTACCATTCTTTACATCTCATGGCATATGTGTTTAGTTCTTTATCTAAATCGTCCAATAAGGCAATAGCTTGGATAATCATCGTATCAACTTTATCAGCAGAGAATTTTAGTTTATGACGACCAATAGAATGTGCTAAACCTAAAGACATTTTTGATAGATCATTATCAGTTAGGCCCGGTAATAATTCTGGTAAATGTTCTCTGACAGCTCTATATAGATCTAGAGTGACAGCATCAGAAACAACGTTGAAGTTTAAGCCTAATTTGTTGATAGAATTGGCTAATTTGGTTTCAGAAACAACCAAAGTAGCTTTTTTATCAGCTTTAACATCATCCAAAAGTGATTGTAATTGAGGAGAAACTTTACCTTCAATAACTGAGTTGACTTCTTCTAAAGCGTTGGCAGCTGAACTGAACTTAGAGAAGGCAGAGATTTTAAATTGGTTTAGAACTTTTTCAGTACTGTTTAGATCTGAGATTAAGCTGGTTGATTTGTAAATCTTTTTGTCTGAAGCTTTCAATAAAGCATAACCAGCAGCGGTTTCTGTTAAAACGTAAGCCATTTCGTATAAGGTTCTGAGTTAAAGACTTTCAAGAATCAAGGTAGTTCACTCTATGGGGGGTCTATCCTACTAAGAAAAGGAGGATATCAGGTGTGTGACGGGTGAAGATAAACTTGATCAGCTAAGAAATGAAAGAAACCAACAAGGAAACAAACAGTTTAACAATAGATTTTTTCTGTATTTCTTGTGAGATGCCCTCTAAAATTTTTTTAAATCATAAAAATTTTCCTTGAGCATTGCGCCAAAATTCGCGGTATTTCCTAATCCGTCCGCAAAATCTTCACGAAGTGTCACATGTTTCGTATATTGGCGAAATATATCAAAACAAGTAATAAAGGTTCGCAAAATGAAAAAATTGTACAAATCGGGTAATTTACGTAATATTTCTCTTGCCAAAATTCGCGATCTATTACGTTTTACTTTTTTTTCCTTTGGGAACATAACAAAAGCCATTAAATTATTGTAACACGCTCTTCAACACACAGCTGTTCTTCTAATAAAATGGCAGCATCTCTTCCAAATGATCTCTTACAGGAGCAGAACATCGCACAAAGAAATAAATCATGGAGGCGAAACATCAAGTCGGATACTTCAATAGCAAACGACCAGATCAAAACAATAGAGAGTTTATCAGTGTCATCAGCTTCATCATCTTCAGAATCACTAATAAGCGTGATATCAGCAGATACTGACGAGGATATTTCCACTCTTTCAACAGACTCTGCTTCCACGAAGAAGGAGAGCGAAACTTCTTCGGACTTGAATTTATTATTAGCACACACAATATTTGGTGACTATGTACGTAAACATGAGATACCAAGAAAAGTATTTCACAGTTCTATTGGATTTGTTACTTTATATCTATATACGATAGGAGTCCAAATCCAATCATTCCCTACATGGTTTCATGTTTCATTCATTATGATTTTATCTATTGATTTCCTGAGATTCAGTTCCTCTAAAATAAATCATCTTTATTGCCATCTACTTGGATTTTTAATGAGAGAAAAAGAAGTGAAATCATATAATGGAGTATTATGGTATATCTTAGGCCTTGATTTTGCCTTCAGTTTCTTCTCTAAAGATATTGCGGTATTAAGTGTATTATTATTGAGTTGGTCTGATACAGCTGCCTCAACATGTGGAAGGGCTTGGGGGTATTTAACACCAAAGATTGCTAGAAATAAATCCTTAGCTGGTTCGCTAGCAGCTTTTGTTGTCGGTGTTATTTCAAGTTACTTATTTTATGGATTTTTCGTTCCAAACTGGAGTCAGTATAATGCACCAGGATCTATTTATTGGACACCTGAAACAAGTTATTTGAATATTAATACGCTATCTTTATTAGCTGGGTTCGTCGCTGCTCTATCCGAAGGTATTGACGTTTTCAATTGGGATGATAATTTCACCATTCCTGTGTTTTCCAGCATCTTTTTCTATATTGTCATCACCATTTTCCATAAATAGAGATTAATAATGTTTAGTTAAACGAAATACATAGAACAAATACTTATACAAATAAATTACTTACGAAAATCAATAGTTTCTTAATTAGTCATAACTTTTACGCTTTTCATGTAATATTTCCATTTAAATATACAAAAGGTTCTTCAATCCAAACAAAAGTTAAAAAACATTAACACACAAACTAACCCACAAACAACCATAAACTACCAACAGTTTAGTAGAAAGTGGTTGGACGTTTTGGAGCAAAGATGGCTTTGGATTTTGGTAAACGGTGTGGTAATGGGAATTTCAAATCTTTTGATAAGAATTGTTTAACGTATTGACGTTTAACATCATCAGTTTTTTCTAATTCAACAACTTTCAAAATGTGGATTGATCTAAATCTAGCTCTGTGACGAGCAGCTAAATCTTGGTATAAAGTTTCAACAGCACCGACTCTGGTAACATCTCTGAATTCTTTGTACAAGTTGTGAGTACCAGATCTAGAATCGTAACGGATCCAGATACCAAAGTTTTTGACTTTGGTTGGGTGGGATTCAGAAATAACGTTAACAGAAACAATTTCACCAGAAGCTCTTTTAACTTTGTGCAATTTTTGTAAGAAGTACCAGTAACGAGATTTAGCAACAACTTCATTTGGAGCAAAGATTCTCATTCTGAACAATTTTGGTTCTGGAACGGATTCAGTTGGTAAACGACGACCAATGACTTGATATTCGTTAAGACGAGACACTAAAGATGTTATGTTAGTAAATGTGTTAATTTGATAGTCTTCATAGATGGACTATTGTGAGGTGTACTTTATTGCCAGAGGTAAAAATTTTAATAAGTCAAAATAAAACCATATTGAAGAAGGGCTGTTTTATAAGCAATATGACAGTAAATCTGTAGTATGATTTATGATTTCCCAATTATAGTGATACAGTTGTATAATGTTCATAATTCTACTATTCTTCTTTTCTGGATAATTTCAAACACAACTTTTAAAGGACAATGTGAAAATAACAGTAATATCAATTATTTACATGAACGAAGTAACCTTATTCGAGTAGAGTAACACGTTTGACAATAGTTTCACATATCAGTTCAGTTATTACTCACTTTTTTCTGTGTTTTGATCCTTAACTGATGGTTATCAAATGAGTCTGTTGAACTTCAGTTTTTCACTTTCAAAAATTGTTTGGGAATCGCTGATGGAAACCTGAGACTCTGTTGGTGTAAGGATGTATTATATAAGCACAACAGAAATTGTTAAGCGACGCAATGAACTATAGAAACTAACTTGTACAGGGCACGCTTTTTCAGAAAAGCGAACTTTTTCCTATAAATCGCGAATTATTTACGCTCCCAAGAGCCCTATATAGGAGCACGTGAATATGATAGAATTAAGAAATGGAGCCCTTTGATGTTCTATTGTTTTGGGCCCACATATAAGAAGGTTTTGATCATACTAACTACTTTCTAGATCTTGAATCAAAGAGTAAATTTGATTATTGTATATCAGTTATCTTCAATTAGATGACAAATCTTAGATACTTTATATAACTCGAGTAACAAATAAAAACCGTGGTATTTTAAAGCTAGTCCAAGACACATTAGTTGGCCTCAACAACTGGCAGCTCAGCTTGTTCTTTTGAAACAGCTTGTTCGATAGCTTCGTCAAGAACCCCTTGTTGAGACTCACTCTTAACCTCACCCGCTTTCTTGGTTTCAAATGTTCTGTTGAATACTTGTGCTGTTTCAGTCCAAGCTTCTGAAACCAAATCCTTTGATGAATTGTAAGTTGCAAGGATAGATCCACTAACAATGTTTTTCTCTTTCTGATTCTGTAAGTTATCATTAAAAACATCTAAAGCATGCTTTGTATAGTTATATGGAGCCAATGCAACTGATGCAATCTTGTGGTTTATAACTGGGATAGAGCGTTGTACCAAATCAGCAGATAAATGAACGTTCTTTTCGATTTCACTAGAGAATTCTTTGGTGATTGGTTTAGTCTCTGGTAAATTCTTTTGGGTAAAGTCTTCAATGGAATTATTCAATGGTTTGAAAATTGGGTCCAAAGAGCTTCTGAGTAATGGTTTACCCTTTGTATCATACAGATGCTCATTATAAAATGATCGGAAATCATGGACTATTTTGACAGATGGAGAAACAACGTGTTGGTCTAAAGCATCATTTGCAGCTGTAACAGAAGAAGAGATAGCTTCACCTGTTTTCTTGAATGGGGCTTCAATTTCAGTTACAGCACCCTCAAAAGTGATAGTTTTTATACCCGGAGTAATAGTTTCAATAGCAGATAAAGTTCGATCACCTAAACTATCAACTGTTTTGATAATGGGCTTAACCAAAGTCTGGTTTGCAACAAACTTGACAGCTGGATCAATAACAGATATGGTGGAATCCTTAACAGCTTTGGCAATTGGAATTGAATCAACAAAGTCAACTGTTTCTTTAACCATTGGGTAAGAAATCAAATGGGTTGAAGTTTGAGCACAAGCTGAAGTTGGATTTTCTTTAGGGATAGACTCTTCACCATTCTCATGCTCAGCGGTTATTTCAGGAGCTTCAACAGTTTCCAAGGAAGTGCTAGTAATAATGATATCGATGTTGGATGTTTCAGTGGTTGGTTGGCTTTCATTTTTGAAGTTGAGAGTAGACATTGTATAGCAGATTGGGCGGTGTCAGTTAGCTTTTGGGAATCTTGAGTAGGTAAAAGGACAAAAAGCTATAAAACTTGGGAAAATCATGTTTAAATAGTTAATTTCAGCGTACCACAAGAAGAGAATGGCTCCCTTGGCCTCATTAGGCTCGTTTTGTTTGTGTAAAAGTGACACAAAACCAGAAAAGGTAAACATATCAAAACTTCACTTCCAAACAATTCGCGAAAACGTCGTGCGAATACCTATTTAATTGCGTTGCCTTGGTGATTTTTTTTCAAGCTTGTGGTTGTTTCTTTTCATTTACACGAACAAACCAAGTGTAGTGAAAACGGGCAAGAACTTAACAGACTCTCTAAGGGTAAAATATTAAGCCAAGTCTACTTACAATCTTTTAGTTTGACCTCATTTTTCCCACCACTCGCTTACACTAAATTTATTGTTGTTATTCTTTTTAACTGGTAACGAGAAAAGAAAAAAAAGAAACTAGTGGTGCTGCTTAGGACTTCAACTCATATACCGATAATAATATGGAGACGCTTATTGGAAATGATACAGGAGACATCACTTCTCTTAAAGGAATTTTAGAGTCGCAACCTGCTATACAACTAATAGCTCCCACTTTTGGCTTCCAGAACTTGAATCACTTGACACATTCTGAGGGTCCATCAGATCTTGAAAGTATTATAGCACAAGAAGAAGAGGCAAACGTGTCGTCTTCCGACTCTGATTTGGATATTAAATATGAGGATATACTAAGTGCTCAAAACACGCCAAGAGTAGATTTATTACAGGTGCCAACTATTGGTGCACAAGATGAAGAATATCCTTTAGTTGACGAAATGATCACGATAATACAACCTCAAAACGATTTGTTAGATGAGTTTCCACTTTTTAGACAACCACTTGGAAATGATGAAGCTGTTAAAGAAGAACCAACCCTTGATGCAAGTGAACAACACCAACACTCATCATCTATTCTCAATGACCAACAGAGCTCGATAAGCCCTTGTGACACCAAAATAGAAGTACGACGTTCAAAAAGACTAAAGGAATTCTATGGTCCAGATAGAACGGTCTGTGATCCAATGAACTTTGAACATCCACTGAAACCTGCAATCAAACAAAAAGATTCATTAAATATGATTGTTGATTCATCTTCAGGCCAACTTAATGAGGCCACCAAATATGCTACACAAATCAATTCACAGAATTGTATTGGAATACAGTTGCCCAATAATGCCGAAGAAATTGTCACTATTCCTCTGAAAGGAGCTAGAAGAGCTGTTAAGAATCCTAAAGTGGCCCTGGTAAAAGCATACGAAGTGAAACCTAGAGAACAAAAGAACGATATTTCACCGGTCAAAATTGGGTTTTACTCGAAGGCACAATATATTAAGTACTGTACTTCACCTTCCAAGGTCACTAAAGTTGAACATCCTTCTAAAAATTCAAAGAGACTAAGGTGGGCTGAAGACTTAGAATGGTGAAGTTGTTCTACACCACTAAAAGAATAATGATATACGATATGATGGTAATGACGAAGATATTTTGTTTATGTAGGAATATATATCAACTCAAGAAAGCGCTTCTCTCAGGAATGTCTCTAAGAGTATACAAGTTTTTCTTATCCTCAAGAGCACTATCTTCAAGAGCGACATCTTCAAACTCCCTTTTTTGTTTCTTTGCAATAGCCTGAGCTTCCTCTCTTGTAGGGGCTTTTGGTTTATGAGTAGTGTATCTCATTCTTGGGGAATATTCTGGTCTTTCCATATCTCTGGTTTCCAGCCAATATGGAAGACAACTGTCACGACTTCCCCAATTAAAGTCTCCACTAACTTGACAAGTACAATGTAATTCGTTTCTTTTTTCTGAAACTCTAGGACACTGGGTATGTGGAACATGATAATAACCAGTATTATCAAAATAGTGAACTTCAGATTTGTTCAACAAAAATGATACTGCCAATGTATGAACAGGAGCATCGCCCCATCTTTCATAAAAAAATCCTCCTTTTTTATCCAAATGTTCAAAATATTCATTGTATTCTGTGGATCTCAAGAAATCCAAATCACCAACCTCAAAATTTGACCAATAATGACACATGTTAAAGGTCTGTTCCATGTCTTGGGTTACAAATTCAATTTGATTATCTTGATGAATATATTCTGGATGAAGCTCTCTAAAGAATTCCTTGGTTGACTCCCATAAACCATCAACAGTTTCTGAAAGTTCATGAAGTGCCATAGTCCAACCATACTTCAAGTTATTTTCTCTCATAAATCTGAAAAAGTCCATATCAAGGTCACAAGTGTATTTTATATCTGGTTCCACCCTCCAATAATATTTTATACTATCAAATTCTTTCAGCTTGTAGAAGAACCCTGAATTAAAACGACACATGTGTCTATAAGATTCTGAACCACCATACTTTATACCAGCTTTCTTCATTCTGTGTCTTGTTTCCTCTGCCTTACCTACATCAATGAAATCAGGATAAGACCAGTACTCTTCAGGAATAGTAACGAAGGTACTATCACCACTGACTAAATTTGAAACCTCAGCCTTAAAATCTTCGTTGAACTCTTTATCATTGGCAAATATCCAATTATAATGATATCTCTGGTTGAATCTTTCCTCAACATATTGAATGGATTTCAACATACCATAAAGTTCTTCATTTCGCACAAGTGAGAAAAAAGTGGCATTTTCCCGCTGATAGTTATCTTCACTATTCAATTCTGTGTATTTGGTAGCCATGAACTCATCATTGGTCTCTTCATATGGATCTGTGAATGTAAATGAGGTGTAGTTTTGCTTAGTGAACTTCTTTTCAGGATATAGGATCTGAAGTACTTTCAATCTGAATGTCTTCTCCAGGTAGTCCAAGATAACTTCACGATGGTCTTTGTGTACTTTATAGACACTTAAAATGATAAGAAGCACCAATATAGACAGAAATATTAGAACTGGTCTTCTTAAATGGCGAACCATTTCCCACTTCTATTGACGTACCAGAACTTTTGAATGATCAAAATGTGATTGCAAGATTGCTTCAAAATGAGAGAAGACAAGTCGTTATTTTCCAATGAGCTTTGATTTGTAGAAATTTGGTGTTATTTTTGGTTTTTCAATAAAAAACGTTCACACAACTAAAATGTGATTAGAATTGATCATAAACGAATACACGACGATATCAAGATTAGAAGCCACTTTTGTCGTGGTCCATTGAATAATATGGCTGGTCACATGATAAATATAATGAATATGTTCCACGTGAGATCTGGATGAGAGTTTTACACTATTTTCCAATTTCTTTTCTCAAATGAGTTGATGAGAGAGAAGCACCTTTTCAAAAGAGAATATAAATAATGGATCGTTTCTCAAGTCAGACTTCCCATTTATGCTTCATATGATCCAATTCTTAAATCCAATGATGATTAAGACACTTTTAATATCCTCGTTTTTACTCTCTTCTGTGTTCTGTACAGCGCGTGATGTACCAATAGCTGTTTATTGGGGACAAGCATCAAAAGGGACTCCACAGAACGATTTAGCTTATTATTGTGAGTCTGAATCTGTTGATATTATTATTTTGGCTTTCGTTTCTGTGTTTGGTGAAAAGTATGTTGACTTAGATGAACACTCGGTCACTGATTACGAGTTAAACTTGTCAAACAAGTGTAATTTTGATGGCACTAGCTATCATTGTCCTAATGTTGGCAATGATATAAAGAAGTGTCAAAAGCTTGGTAAGAAGATTCTCTTATCTTTTGGGGGTGAAGAAGAGAATCCCAAAAAACCAACCTATGGTTTCAAGGATAATGATGAAGCTAAGAGATTTGCGCAGGTCGTATGGGATCATTTCGGTGATAATACTAATTCAGGATCTGATCGTCCATTTGGTGATGTTGTAGTTGATGGTTTCGATATTGATTCTGAAAGTATGGATCAGACTGGTTATTTGGCTTTTGTTCAAGAGCTTTCAAACATCTCAAAAACTGAAAGCTCAAAGGAATTACTATTCAGTTCTGCTCCTCAATGTATCTTTCCAGATGAAAGCAATAGTAACTTGATTAATAACTTTGAACTAGATTACATCTTTATCCAATTTTATAATAATGAGTGTAACTTGAGTTCAAAAGAGAGCTTCAATTATTATCAATGGTCTGACCATATGCTTGAACTAGGTTATACAAAGACGAAACTATTTCTTGGATTACCATCTTCTAAAGGATCAGCTGCCAATGGGTATGTTGAGAACGTTGAGCTTATTAAACAAAGAATTGAGGAAGTCGGCAATTCATCATCAGAATCCTCATATTTTGGAGGGGTTATGTTTTGGGATGCATCAAAGGGGTTTGATCATTTAGAAAGAGACTCAGAAGAGAATAGTTACATTTATAAAGTTTGGAAAGATTTAGGGAGTGTGGAATCTTTGTTGCACAACGAAACCTCTTCAGACTCATCAGTAACCAATCATACAAATGGTTCAACTGCCACCAGGATGAAGAATGAGTCTAGTGCATTGTCAATTAATCATATTTTAGGGTTATTTACATTTTTATTGATGATTATTGTTCTGTCAGGAAGACCTTAATAAATCAATTAAAAAGTGGTATTTTAAAAACATATCTAAATTGATGGGCAACCTCCAATCTCTAAGTGGTTGGATTTAATATTATGCTGTAGATATCCCTTTCTAGCTAAAGATACTATCGTTTCAGACACTCATTAGTATTACAGTTGATAGAACTATCAACATGACAATTATCGTTGGACGAGGCACCATATGCTATGCTAGGATTAACCAGAGTACCCTGGGATGAAAGATTCTGAGAAGAGTTGTTTCTTGAGGAGTATTTGCCACTAGCGATTTTAGTGAATTGTTGGTAAATTTCAGCAGAGATGTGCTCTTTAGAAATAAACTCTGGCTGAACAGTAGCAGAATGGATACCAAAAGTATGTAAAACAGCTCTAATTTCACTAGCTATTAAAATAAATGATTCTGGTTTGGCATCAACTTCGATATGTAAGGAAGCAATAAATATATCTTCAGTTAAATTCCAAATGTGGAAATCATGAACAGACTTGACACCTTGAACTTTCAAAATTTCTGATTGAACTTCATCAGCTGATACGGTATGAGGAGTGGCTTGCAGTAAGATTCTAGAAGATCTTTTACACAAAGGCAATGCAGATGAAAAAATGATGGCAGTAATAACCAATGAGATGAGTGGATCAGAATAAAACCTCCAAGAATAATCAGTTTTCCAGATAAAAATAGCAGTCAACATAACACCAACGTTACCTAAAGCATCACCCAAGACATGTAAGAAAACACCATCCATATTTAGTGATCTAGTTTTCTTTTTCTTTTCTTTTGGTTTAGAATCATGGGAATGTTCATGGGAATGGCTATGAGAGTGATCATCATTACCACTATGACTATGGGAATGTCCTTCTTGATGTGGTTGAATTGGTGCATGATAATCATTTGAATTTTCAGGCTCATGAGAGTAAGCAGAAGCACTATTCGATGTACCAGTTCTTAGTAATGGAGAACGTTCAGAGATTTTCTTGACAAATTGATCAGGTAAAAGAGCTCCAATGGTGCTTTCCTCATCTATATCATCAGATGATCCACCATGAGAATGGCCATGACCTACAGAACCACCATGACTATGTCCATGATCATGGAATAAGAACAAACCAACAATGTTAGAAATTAAACCAGCAGTACCAACAGCAAGAACTAATTTTGGATTTGAGATTTCTGGGGGGCTGATCAATCTTTGAACAGCCTCAATCAAAATTGTCAAACAAAGAGCTAAGAGAAACACGGCATTAATCAATGCACCGAGGATCTCAGCCCTTTTCCAACCATAAGTATATCTAGCATCAGCACCTTTATTCTTAGCAACTCTGACAGCCCACAAAGCCACTATTAAGGAGAAAATATCGTTCAACATATGAAATGAGTCTGCCACTAAGGCTAAAGAGTGAACTGCATAACCCACAATAGCTTCGATCAAGAAGAAGAGTGTGTCAATGACTAGCAAAGCGATGATTCTAATTTCCTTGCTGCCAGACATTTGTTCACAATGGAATAATCAACTTGTTTCACGCAAAAGTTTTTAATGAAATATATTTTTATCGTTTATTTTGTAAATGAGGAGCTGTAAAAGAAGTCACAGTTGAATCTTCAAAAAGGGACCACTGCGGTTATTACAGATGGGAAATGGTTAAATCAGTTCTTATGTAATCCAACCCTGCGCTTACTCGAAGTATTCACTGTTATTTACTGTTATTAACCTGAAAGGGGTCTTTTTTTCCGCAATAAATACATTTAAACTCCAATTTCCCACATTCTGCCGCTCACAAATAGCCAAAATAGCCACAGAAAGTAGGCACAAGCGATGTCGGACTTACTCGGCTCGGATTTTGAACCCCCAAAATCCTGTCAGCTGACTCAGCGAGGTCAGTGGGTTACCCTCCCATGTTGAAATACACTATATAATATCTTACATAATAATCCATGTGTATGTGTATGTATAATTCAGCAACATAAACTTACAGCCTCTTTTGATTGCTGCTCTAACAAACTGAAGCATCATGAAATCATCGTCGGCTCACATCATCGGCTCTGTTGTTGTGTCTATCGAATAGTGATTAATCTAGAACCGAAACATCCAAACAACATACGGTATTTCCATATCTGAAATAGAATTAAACAGCAATGGGTCAGCTGTATCTACACCAAACAAGTAATATTTAGGAAACTGACCAGTGAATCAGTGAAAATTTTTTATCTTATATAAGATAAAGGTTTGTGCTATTGAAAATGGTGTAGCAAATCATCTGCTCGTTGCAGCTGTCTTAGTGCTTATTCAACCTTGTGAAACTCGAAAGTATTGGAAAATGTTACTACAATACCTATTCTCCGTTGTTGCTCTTCTTGCAACTGTTAATGCTTCAAAGCACAAACATCAAAAAGAGGAAGAAAATAAGAAAATCGCTGGTAAAGGAATCTCTAGTCTTTTCAGAAGAAACGTAGTTTGTCAGTTTCCAACTGATAAAGGTTTAGTTCCAGTTCAAACGTCTGGTAAAAATGCCGGCTGGGCAATGCACTCAGATCAACAATGTACAGCTGGTAGCTGGTGTCCATACGCTTGCCCACCTGGTCAGTTGATGGGTCAATGGGATCCTGCTGTTACTTCATACACTTATCCTGGTTCTCAATATGGTGGTTTATGGTGTAATGAAGACGGTGAACTGGAAGAACAAAACTCTGGAAAATCTTACTGTTATAGTGGAAAAGGTACAGTGATTGCTAAAAACTCTTGTGGTTCAAATGTGGCATTTTGCCAAACTGTTTTACCAGGTAATGAGGAAATGTTAATTCCTTCAGATGTTGGTGCAGGTACTACAAAGACTTTAGCTGTTCCAGGAACCGATTATTGGGCTGGTACTGCTGCTCATTATTATATCAATCCTCCTGGTGTATCTGTTGATGATGGTTGTAAATGGGGTGCAAATACTGACCCTTATGGTAACTGGGCGCCTTATGTCGCTGGTGCCAACCAAGATAACAATAAAAACACATATGTTAAGATTGGTTGGAATCCAGTTTACCTTGAACCTGCTACTCCATTCAGAGATACCAAACCTTCTTTTGGTATTAGAATTACTTGTGATGATGAGAGTAGCTGTAATGGACTACCATGTGAAATTGACCCAAGTAAAGGTAATGTTAATGACATAACTAGTGGTTCTTCTTCTTCAGGTGCAGGTGGTGGTGCCTTTTGTGTTGTTACCGCCTCCAATGGTGCTAAGGCTAATATTGAAGTTTTTGATACTTCTTCTGTTGCAAAGAAGATCAAGCGTCATGAACATCATGAACATGCACAAAATAAAGTAACAGAAACTAAGACCATTTATAAAACGGTTCATGGTTAAAGTTATTGAACTTAGTCTATACAAACTTGTGATATTTTATACGAAGGAAATCAAGATATTTATAAAATTTAGTGAGGTTCATAATATTGTAATGTCACTTGAATGCGATGAACAAATTTATTTCTCCTAATATGACTTATATTTACTTACATTTTTACCCTGTTTGACGATGTTGGAGCTTTTTTCGCACATAGATGGAAAAAAATTTTAAAAAAAATGCCACTGCCTGGAATCGAACCTGGGTCTGATCGGCCACAACGATCTGTACTAACCACTATACTACAGTGGCTTCTTTTAATGGTTATTAACACAACTTCTTAAGCTACGAATCGTGTGGTTATGAAGCCCGCGTCTGAATACGCGAAAAATACATACGCAAGATTATATTAGAAAAAAAAAAAAAAAAATACGCGCTACTAACCAATGAGACGTGTGGTTAGAGACAGAGAGACAAACAGAGAGAATTTATAACCCGTCAAGCTAATCCGCTCGTTCTATTGGTCATTCCAATATGTATAATTAGCTTAGGCTCTGACTCTGGATGTTCCCATTCAAGAAAAACAAGGACGACTTTCAGTTTATAGTTTTGTATATTAAAAGGACATCTTTTACACAGCTCACAATTGAGACACAAATGTCAGTATTTCACACGCTCCAATAGCGCGTATAAGACTTCGCTTTTCATTTATGGATCTATGGAGAGCAGCTTCAAAGAACACTGCAAATATTAAGAGTTGAATGATCTCATAGAACTATTGTGGACCGTTAGAACACAAAGAAGATATGGATGTACGGAAATTAGTTCATACGAACTGAAAGAATTTGAGTTTTCTATTCTTGCATTGAAACAAACAAGAAAGGATCAATTCGTTTATTACAACAACAGAAAATATAGAAGAGAAATAATTGCAATGCTTGTTAGATAATAGTATAAGCTTTGAAAAATAATAGCTAATTGCCAAAGTAAAATCCTCCAAAATATATACCAGGTAACTGTCATCATAGAAAGGTGATTATACGCAGAGATAGGTAATTTTAGAATTGACCCATTTATATTAGATCAAGGGAGTTAAACGTAAATAGATTAAATGATTAATATGAATTGCCTTAGGAAAAGAAAATAATAATTATCGTAAGGACTAACTTCAGGACTAACTATGCATAAGCTTCAGATAGGTATCAGTTACATGTTGTGAATGTAGTGTTATCCAGATTCTAAGAAGTCTCTTTTGTTCCTATTTATATATTACAACATTAAACAGTTTGTTTTTATAGAACTTGGACCCAAACAATTAACTTATCAGACTCTTCTAATTCATCATCAACCCTTATTTCAAAAACAACTTTATTCAAACCTGAAGCTAACTTCAATTCGTATCTTGAACTTGGCTGTTTCCCTGTTTCTGCGTAATGGATTGAAGGTGTTGGGTTTACTCTTTCACCATTCACAGTCAAAAAGGCAAGATGTTTTCTGCGCAGTAATGACTCATGAAATGCAGCAGATACAGAAACAGCACCTTGAACTGATGATGCAAGTGTTATTGAATAACTTTCTGGTCTTTTTTCTGTTGTTTTGAATTGATATTCAAACCAATTCTGGAATATGTTACCCAACTGGTTGTTGATGCTTGCTTTCACTGTTTGTCTGTAAACTGAGCGGGATGAGAAAATTGTTAGTTCTTGGATTAATGATTCTGAAGCTGGATTATGCTCTGGCTGTTTTGCAAAAGTATTCAATAAAATAGGGATAGCTTGCTTTGTTTCAAGAATCACTGGGTCTGTAGGTTTGGTTTGTATTATTGGTTGTTGTAAAAACTTATGGGAGTCAATGTTATCACCTAGTAGGTTGTTTTCAAGTAGATTCTCCCCAAGATCTTGGTTTAATATGTCTTCAGGTTCCGTATGAATGATTGGAGTTGGTCCCTTCGGTTTTGGAGGTCTCCCTTTCGGTCTTCCAAGTTTCTTTTTGGCCGGGGTTTCAACTGTCTGATCTAAGGTATCTATTGAGGGGATTTGTTTAGCCTGACTTTCATCTTCCAGTTTTGTATTCGGACCATCTTTCTCTTCTACTTCTGAAACAACAGGTTCTTCTATTTCACTTTCATCATTTTTGGTAGGCTCTTCGGAGACGGTTGGTTTCTTCAAATCGTCTATTTTGGAATTGAAGAAGTCTTCTAAAGTTTTGGAGTCTTCGTGGATCAAACTACCTTCTTCATTGTATAACTGAGCATTCTTCCAAATAAGATCAACATCCTCCGCAAATTGATCAATTGTTTTATATTTATGTTTTTTGACATTTTCTTTGACGGTGTTGAGCGCCATACCTTTCTTTATTAATTTGTAATAGTCTGGGTAATCTTCACGGCTCACTTCGTATAAAAATGGTTCAGAGATGCTGACATCGTTATCTTTGAATTCAATAACCTCATTCAAAATTTCTGTGAGCTTCTGGTCAAGTGTTAAGGATACTTTCTTATCGGTTCTAGATGGACCAAGACGTATCTTGATCTTTGGTGTTGGCTTTGGCTGACTGGCTTCCGTTTTTTTATTGAATTTATAAGCTTCATCTTTAACAAATTCAAGTATCTTTATTGCATTTTGGGCAATTTCACTGTCTTCGCCATTAAACTGGATAGCATTATCTGACATGAGTTGAAAGTCATTGATAAAACTGTCAATTGACGAATATGATTCTGAAGTAACATTAGCTTTCACTTCTTCAATTGAAATTGGAGAGTCGATTTCCTCATAATAATCTGGATAAGATTTTTTGCTAGGAAGTTTTTCAAAATCAACGGCAATTTTATACCCTTTACCACCCAAAGCCAGTATTTTTTCTATTGTATGAATGAAAAAATCAGAGAGAGTTGAGACGTCGTTACTTGCAAGCTTCTGGCGCTTTGACGCGTGATCTGCCGACACATGGTTAGCACTCTGTCTTCTTGCCCTGGATACCATTTTCCGCGGTGGAACACGACAAATATTTGGAAGTTTTGTTTGTCTTTCAGATTTTTGATGTTTACGATTTTTGTTGTTTTCTTAAAATCTCACGAAGTTGCAATGAGAAAAACATCAAACAAGTTCGCGATTATTATATAATCACCTACAGGCCCCATTATAGACGGCTCATTTATTGGTCCAGTTTAGCAGTCAATCTCAGCTGAAATCGACAATCAGATCACCTTGCTTCTGTATAACTATCTGGTTCTTTAAAGTTTGATAAAGATGTAGCTGAGTTTCTTCATACACCTTTCTTTCTTCATTAGTTAGCTGTTCAACTCCAACGCTTTCTACCTTTCTCTGTAAGTCTGTCAGCTGAGAATCATCTTGAAGCTTTCCCGTTAGAGGTTTTTCTACTGCAAGCTCGGTTATAGATGAGTTTGTGCTGAAGAAAGTAGTGACATCTATCAATTGCCTAGGGTTTATTGTTAGTGATCATTATTGTAAGAAATCAATAGACTCAATTTATACTAACTCATTCGTTTCATCAACAATTTTGTTCAGCTCATCTTCTCTCTCCCTAAGAGCTGCATCTTTGTCGTAGTTGCTTTTTTGATTGTTAGTTTCTCTCTTCCTAATCAATAATAGTTTATTGGGTCACTTACTTTTGTTGATTGTTTAGTAGAGGTGAGTTTTCATCAAACTAGACTCAGTTAGTATTGTTCTCTGGTGTCAAAACAACTTTAAGCATACTTGTGATTGATCATCTTCTTCTGTTGGTCTCAGACAGGATAGACAGATACCCATTTTTATTAGAGTGCACAAGAAATATCAATAGAGGAGCTATCTAGTTTTAAGTGGAGCAGTTTAAAAGCCAGTGGAAATCAGACCTTTTCAGATTATTTTTATTATCGAGCTATGGAGTGCTTTACCTGGGTTTAGCTATGACACACAGATTTTTGTGATATTTTTGTTATTCCTTTCCAGTCCTTTCACGGAATCGTTCTTTGTGGTTTCGAAATTTTTTGGATGGCCCTGGTTTAAATTGAAACCGATAAGGAAAAGCAATCAAAATTTAAGAAGAGGCACGAAATTCTATTGTATATCCTTCAATTTCCAGCAATATCATTAAATTCACTGGTTTTCGATAGAATTTGCTGGTTTCTGTGCGGAGGAATTATATAATACACTATCTTATTTTATTTCCTAATTAGGAACTCAACACTGTATTGAAAAAAAAAGTCACTTTGAACAAAAACAAAAAATCGCAGCCAAAACCTCACTGAAATACTTAGCTTAAGGTTGAACAGTACTTGAAAATGTTAGGATCAGTTAGATACTCTGCAGCTTCCTCTAAGAGATTATTCTCAGTATCGGCCAAATCTCAGGGCTTTATGGAATGGTTCAACCATAAGAAGAACCAAGAATCAAAGAAGAAAGTTGAAAAACCAGATGACATAAATAATGTGATATCAAAGGCTGAAAGTAATGAGATCACTGTTAACAGACTAGAGAAAATCGAATTTATTGGTCAAAAAACTCCAAAAAATCATTTATTATCTAAAGAAGAGAGACTAAATGGGTTCATTATCAAACCATGGCTAAGTAAGAACAAAATCCAAGATAAAGAAGAATTCAAACAATTAATTCTAAGCTCATACAATCAAATTACTGGTCAACAAGTCTCTGAATTAAAAGATGCTATATTGGATGATTTATCACTACGTTTTGACCTAACCAAGGTCCTTCAATCAAAGTCAGGTTACCAAATTCCTGATTACATCTTAACTAAAGCATCAACTGGACAAGTTTTACATGATTATTTTGAACAAAAATTGGTCAATGGTGAATATTTGATAAAGAACAAGCAAATCTTACCTATTGAGACTTTATCATTTGATAGTCCAAATATTTCAATTCAAAATAAAGTAACAAGTAGTGAAAGAAAACAATCATTTAACAAATTGTTATCAGGTGCTAAATTAGCCCAAAAAGAAAGAGCTGAACAATTGATTCAAGAATCAAGAACTTGAGACCCATTTAACTATGTGAGTCATGTATATAGAGAAATCAAAATAATTGCATATTCTTGTTTCGTAATAATAGCTTGTAGAATTGATTAAGAATATATTCATATTTATGGGATTGTATATAGATATCAACACACTATTTCTTTCCTAATGAGAAAGCAATGACTACTAGAGCACCAATTGCAACGATAGCACCCGAAATAACGACTTCATTTGCAACACCGGAAATGATTTGATTATTTGCGATAGGGCCAGATTTTTTGTGATGATACTCGTCAAGATCAATTGAGGACTCTGGATGATGAATAAATAGATCAGCTTTATCTAATTTGGTATTTCTGTTAATCAGAACACAATCAATTAGATCTTGGTCGTTTGTGATTGCAACAACGTCACTTTCATCGTCAATGTAACTGATAGCATACTCATGATTGTTTTCTGTCAAAATTTGAGTTTCTACTGCATTAAGTTTTGATGAGACAAGAATTCGTAATTCTAAAATACCATCACTTGGTTTAAAGCTGATTCTATGGTTTCTACCGGTTGGAGATTTGAATTTAAAAGAGAATGGAACATCCTTGACATCCAAAGCAGATAAAGTGGTACTTTGGTTGTATTGTGATCTGCTTTCGTTGGCAACAGATACGGAATCACCTGGACCCAGATTGTCATGTGGTGATGTAAATTGATTCAGGTCGCTCTGACTTGCTTCAACAAAAGCACTATCTGAGTGAACTGATTCAGTCTCATCCAGTGAAGTCCAAAACTTATTCCAAGCTGGTCCCTCGTTTCCAGATTCATCATCTTCATTGGTTTTCATAGAGGTGATTTGGTGCAAAGTTGCGTAAGTCAATTTTAAAACTTCAACAATACCAATGATTTCATCATCCTCAACGACTGGCAAATTCAAATAATGACCATCAAACATTTTTCTGAGTGCTGCTTGGATTGTGAGGTCTTTTGATGCCACATCAGGTTGAGAGGTCATGACTCTAATAACAGAGACAGTTTTTGGATCTAAACCAGCAGCGATAACCCTTAAGACAACATCCTTTGAAGTGAAAATACCCGTCACTGCTTCATTTGAATCCTTTACTAAAACCGCAGTTGTGTGGTTTTCTTTCATAATAACTGAAGCTTCATAAACTGAAGTTTTAACGTTAACATAGGAAGGTAAGGTGTTTTCGTCTAGAACAGAGTCAAGAGTGGGACCACTCATAACACTTTTCAAGTTTTCAAAATATTTTACAACATGAGCTGGTTGTTGAGAAAGTCCAATTTCAGCATGGACACCTTGTAAAGCATCATGAAGCTTTCTTGATGATTCATACATTCTCTCCAACTTTTCCATGGCTTCTTGGTAACATTTGGTGATATCCAAAACACCCACAATGGAACTATTTTCTTCTTCAATAACAGGTAAGTGTCTAAAACCTCTTTCAACCATTAAACCTAAAGCTTCAGAGGCTTGAGTGTCTGAAGTGGCACACAGAGGATTTGGGGTCATGATTTGGTCGATAGTGATAGAACCAGCATTCAAGCCTTTGCTCACAACTCTGAAAGCCAAGTCCTTAGCTGTAAAAATACCCAACAAACTCTGGTTATCATCTACAACTAAGATACAGTTCTCTCTTTTAGCACTCATCAATTGAGCGGCTTCATAAGCAGTGAATGATGGTTTACAAACAACAGCTTCAGAAGGTTTCAAAGAAAGAACACTTCCAGGCTCATAATTCTTGCGCTTTCTCGTTTGAGTAGTTGGTGTTCTAGCAGCGAGTCTTTTCTTGTTCAAATCATTTTCCACCCTTCTTCTAATGGCGTCATCTCTCTTTGATTGTCTTTTTCTAGATTCAGAAACAGAACCATCATTGGTCGAATTGAGGTTTCCTGCACCAGTTGAAATATTAGCAGAGCTGGAGGCCGTGGAAGAAGCCTTTTTTGGAGTTCTCAGAGACATTTCAGGTACTAGAAGTGTCTTTAAAACTTTCCTCTAGTCTCTAGAGTCGTCGATGGTTGGATCTGTCCCTTAGATTTTGAAGCAGATCAGGTTTTTTAAAAAATGTAAACAAAAACAGACAGAAAGAGATCTAGTCACGTGCAAGAGACGTAATAGTCACGTGCGCTATATTAAAACCCTGGTTGGAGACGTTTAGCACTATCAAAGCCCTTTATATGAAAATGGCAAGATCAGAGTTTATCAGAGTTTGTTCTTTTACATCAAATGAAATGAGCTTGTTGTGAAAGGAAGTTTGGGATATGTGGTCAATTGCTAATTTATAGTGTGAGATAGTGAGGCAGCTGTCAACAAGTGAATGGAGAAGAGAGTATAGAATCAGTCAGATCTTGTTCAGATGTAAGTATTGGATGACCAAACTATACAAATATTCTTCATGTTAAAAGCCAAACTTCATCCAAATGTTATTTGATAAGATAAAATTTTCTTCATCAGCTTCCATTTGTATTTAAACGTTCTAAACACTTCAGGTTTCGCCTTTCACTTATTTCTCAAATAGGAAACCTAATTGATTTCTTAACTATGATGGCGGCTAACACAATTCAATTTAGTATAAAATGTGGTAACTCGCCCCTTAAGGTTTTTGTTAATTCAGAATTCTACTGGAACAGTAGGAAATGTCAATAAAAAATTGGTTGATATCTGCAATTAGTTCTAACCCAATCATTGGATCAGTTCATGGTCATATCCAAAATTTGGTTATTAACGTTCTTAAAACTGCTAATTTACCAAAACATGTTGCATTCATCATGGACGGGAATAGAAGGTTTGCCAAAGGAAAAGGTTTGAAAGCTTTTGAAGGCCATGAAGCTGGTTCGGCTAGTCTAGCAAGTATTGTTGAAGCCTGCTATTTTTTGGATATCAAATATGTTACTATATATGCCTTTTCCATTGAAAATTTCAATAGAAGTAAGGAAGAAGTGGAGAAATTGTTTGAATTATTGGTAGATAAGTTGAATTTACTTTTGGAATATCGTAATGACATTGGGAACCTCAAGATTCAAGTTAGAATAATCGGTAACAAGTCACTTATTCCTGAAGAAACACGAACGAAATTAGAGAAAATTGAAGAATTGACAGCTGATAACAGTGAATTAATTTTTAATGTTTGCTTTTCATATACTTCAAGAGATGAGATTGCACATTCAATTAGTAGAACAGTTGGTGATGTGATTGAGAACCATTTATTAGTCACTCAAATAGATGAGGATATCATCAAATCAAACTTCTATTTCAAAGCTGACACACCCGAGGTTGATATCTTGATAAGAACTAGTGGGCATACAAGATTGAGTGATTTCTTGATTTGGCAGGTAAATGAGAATACAATGATTGAATTCTTGAATGTTTACTGGCCAGATTTTAAAGTATTTGATTATTATTTCATCCTGTTCAAGTATAGTTTCAATACATTGATCGAGTCCAATTTGCAAAATATTGGGGAAAAAATTTTGTCTGGTTTTTCAAATGATGAAAATAAATCAATTGATTTAAATAGTTTACCGAAACCACCACCTTTCGTATCTATATTGGGCGAGACCAACTAATTTAGACTGGTTTCTCTAAATCATTCCTTCTTATTCAGCACTATTGTCTCAAGGACTTCTGTTACTTCTTTCTTTTTAGCTTCATTAACATTTGATTCATCAATTTTCCTCAAATATGAATTGAACACAACAACTTCTGCTATCAGTGTCAAAATACCAAAGAATAAGCACATCAACACTCTGGTCCCAAGTGCAAAGTAACCAGATGAGTTTGACCAATACCAAATTGCATATGATACAGATAATGTGGATACTAATATATTGAATATTGTAGTTATTTGTGATTTGATTTCTTTGGCCATCTGTGAAGGTGTAATCACTGCGCCATTATTTGGATCGTAATCTTTATTAATAAGCTTTTGATATTCAGTTTCTTCCTGTTTCAATTTTAGGTACTCAAGATTCTTGGTAAATTCAGGTGTATAACTAGATTTAGTAGTCGGCCTGTAAAATTTTAAATTATTTGCAAGTGATTTTAAAGAGATTGAACTCAGATAGTGTTGATGGATATATATTAAATCATTTGTTGTGATCCAGTTTCTTTCTGTTAATATGGCGGCATTCTCTTTGGGCAGTTTATGAAAATTGTCTTTCAAAATCTGTGGAACTTCATATTTTGTCATTGCTGGCCGTCTCGTACCCTTGAATCAATATAGAAGAACTGAAAGAGTTGACAGAAGAAGCTACTGTGTAGTTTGCACCCAAGTTAGTATATTATGTAAGCAGATCACATGATATATCACGTGAGATATTGAATTCCAGAACAAACCCGATTTTCGGGAAACTCAAAGAACCAATCACGTGCTTAAGAAATAATACAGACTTGCAAACTTAGTGACCTAGTTAATTTTTCTATGACCTCTATATAAATGACAAGACAGCATTTCTAAGAAAAACTTCTGATTGTCACAAAAGACAAAAATGTTTTCCTTAACGAGAAGAGTTTTACCATCAAGATCTAGTGCCTTACAGCAGACACTCAGACTACTCTCAATAAAGACCTTAACTACTCCAAATGAAAATGCCTTAAAATTTCAAGTGGATCAACCATTATTAAAGGATAATAAATCATTCCAAATAAATGTCACAAACCAATATCAATCTCCATTAGCTTCTAAAATCTTTGAATATACAAATGATGTGGAATCCATCCTTATAGGCTCTAACTTTATCACTGTTAACAAGAATGAGTTTGCCCATTGGAACCAAGTGAAACCAATTGTGGAATCTATCTTAGAGTCACATATTAATAAAAAAGAACCAATCATGGATTATGATGCAGACCCAAATAATTCTTACACAAATCACTCAATGACAGAAGAAGAACAAGAAATCTCTGAAGAGATTGCAGAACTGATTGAAACTAGAATTAGACCAGCCATCCAAGATGACGGTGGTGATATCGTTTTCTTAAGATATTCCGAAGGTAAAGTCTACGTTCAGCTACAAGGTGCTTGTACTTCATGTTCTTTAAGTGATGATACTTTGAAAGGTGGTATCTTGTCCATGTTAAATCATTATATTGAAGGTGTTGACGAAGTTGTCAATCTTGCTGAAGTTGAATTTAATAAGTTTGAAGAAAAGATGAAGATGCGAAAATCCACACCAAATTAAGAGTTTTAACAATACTTGATATGTTTGGTAGCTATTAGCTTTCATTTATTTATTAATTTGTTTTTGGTTTTGGTGTTTTCTTTAATTTATTTGGTTTTGGTATTCGGTTGGAGTAACAGATAGCATAGTAATTCAAGGCATGGGGAATATAGATGATTTTTCCTTTTTATCAAGATTCCTTGTAGTTTTCTCTATACTTATCGATTCTTTTGGCAAGTTTGATGTCAATATCGGATATTCCCTGGACATCATGTGTCTCAAGTGTTATCTTGACTTTGTT
Organism: Wickerhamomyces jianshihensis; assembly: GCA_030562945.1. Lineage (NCBI taxonomy): Eukaryota > Fungi > Ascomycota > Saccharomycetes > Phaffomycetales > Wickerhamomycetaceae > Wickerhamomyces > Wickerhamomyces jianshihensis. The sequence goes on from JAKUAH010000004.1 coordinate 28,302, forward strand.
GTACACAGTACGAATTTCAGGATGATGTCCATATAAATGAGACCTCATACTTACCTGGTTCAAGAATGCCTATGATAATAATAGTAAGTATCTAGCCCTTATAGCACGAGGCGGAATACGAAACTCACCCAAGTATCTTCGAAAGTATGAAATTTGAATTCTTTCTCTATCTTGGTATCATGTTCTAACAGCGTCCAGTCTTTCAGTTTCGCCAATGATAATCTTAAATCATCGGCCTTCAGTCTCTCAGCTGCCACCCTTACCAACTTATTATACATATTCCCTCGTGCTATTCCCACAAATCTTATCTGCTATTAAAAGGCAGCCTCTATTGATCTTTCGCGGTGGTTCCTCCAAATGTTCGCGAATGTAAACAATAAACAAAAACCACGTACCAATTGCTGGTGATATTTGAAGGGTGCTATTAAGAAAAGTAAACAGCTAATTATGGCTTCTGTGATATGCCTACTAGACTCGGATGCTAATTGTCTCATATACAGAAATTATTCTGTGGATTTCCTCCCCATAGGCGAAATAATCACCGCTTTCAAAACAATCATAAATCAATCAAATGAGCCTGTAATTCAGCATGAAGGAGTCAATTACATCCATATCAAGAACAATGATATCATAATTCTTATAGTGAGCTACTATGATCATGTGAATGTGATGAGTATGCTGGTTTTTCTCTATAAATTCAACGATATCTTATTGAATTACTTCAAAGTTGGAGAACTGAATAAAGATCTGATTATTGATAACTTTAATTTAATCTATGAGCTCTTTGATGAGATAATGGATTATGGATTAGTTCAGCTTACAGATATATCAATCTTGAAAGATGTTATCAAACTAGAAGTGAACGAGCCACAGATGAAAGATACGAGTCTTGATCAACTAGAGCATGAGATCAACTCAAGTATCTTAAGAACAACAACCTCTTCCATTTCTTGGAGACCTAAAGGGATATTCTATAAGAGAAATGAGTTTTTCGTTGATGTTTTAGAAAAAGTGAGTTTAGTAGTTGATCCTGAGTTCAAAATTGTCAAATATCAGATTAATGGTTCAATTAATGTCAAATGTTATTTAAGTGGTATGCCAAAGTTGAAAATAGGGCTGAATAAACTCAATTCCGAACAAGGTACTCAGTTCTTAGCAAACTTACATTTTGATCAATGTGTTGAATTAGAAACTTTCACTAAAGATAAAGTTATTGAATTTACTCCTCCTGATGGTCAATTTGAACTATGTTCATATACATTAAGTGTTAAAGCATTACCATTATTACAAATACTACAACATGATTTTAAAGAAGACAAGGATAAATTATTAGTCAAAATCAAAATAAGGACAAATTACAAAATCAGTGCAAATATGAAAGATCTAATAATTAGAATTCCTATTGATTTGAATAGATATTCTATCAATTTTGAAACAATCCCAAAATTTAAAACCAAAATTGGGAAAGTTTTTTATAAATTTGATGAAAATTGTATCATTTGGAAAGTTGACGTTATAGCTGGTGGTTCAGAACATGTAATGATGAGTCAATTTGAACTAAATACCAATAATGTTCATGAATTGATAATAGAGAAAGAAGTTCTCGGAATGGATCCACCACCAAAATCTGATAAGCCAAAATTTAATAAGATTCAAGAGATTGTCAAAGAAGATGGTGAAAATAATGTAAATCATGGTTCATATCGGAATCAAAATCAAAACTATAAAGATATCTTGATTGATTTTGAGATTCCAGATTTAACGTTGAGTTCAATAAAAGTGGATTACTTGAAAATTGAAGAACCTCAATTGAAATATACTTCATTTCCTTGGGTTAGGTATAAAATCTCAAATAATGATGATTATATTTATAGACTATGATATCATATTATAGATTCAAGGGATATCATCTAAAATAAATTGCATATTGTTAAAATTATAAACTTGTTTGTACATATTCTTCAACTATTTTCGTCAACAACTAGAGAACTTCTTTTACATCCTTTTTGATATTTTCTAAAGCTCTCTGTCTCTCTAAAATTTGTTGTTTTTCTTCTTCATATTTAGTGTTCCAATCATCTAATAAACTTTCATTGTCTCTAACAATCCCCAATCTAATATCTTCGTATAAATCTCTTTTGAAATCTGTTATGATTTTGACCCATTGCTTTGAAACATTATTAAAACCAACAGTAAGTCCCAGTAATCCAAGACCAGTCATTGAAAATAGAGTAAAGTCAAACAAAAAGTAGCCCAATGATGAAATGAAAACAACAGGAAGTTGTATACCAATAAAATTGGTTAGTAATAACTTCACAACTCTTGATTGAATAACTTTTGAATCTTCATTGATAGTTTTCTCTTTTATTTTAGTCAATTCATTCTTATCAAGTTCTGTTAATTTAGTTTTTATTGGTTCATTCAACTCTTGAAATGAGGTGAATGAATCTATTTGTCCTTTAACATAGCTAAATTTCTTCAAGGAATCACTCAATAATCCCCTTTTGAACATATTCTCGAAAACTCCTTTCATATCATCGTTCTTATAGTATAATTTCCACCATGGTAGTTCTGACCTTTCGAATTGTTCGATAAATGGTTTAAAATTTTTCTGGAATTGTAAATGAGAAGCTTCATCCCAGTTAGCAATATATTTCTTGATCTTTGAATCACGGATGGAGAGATCCTCAAGAGTTAAAGAAAGATCCAATTGTTGAGAGTGTATGTTTAATATCAAGTATTGATATAATTTTGAAATTACTTTATTTCTTTCACTGATATCTGTAATAAATTTAAGGAAGTGCTTGTAATTTGTCTGAGAATATATTTCTGTAAAAATGGTTGCATTTTTTGGTGATTCACTTAATAATTCAAGTGATTCTTGAGCTTTCTTTGAATTAATTTCTTTACTGCTCAACTGAAGCCCCTCAGCCTCGATGTCAATAAAGTCATATACGGGCCATTGAATATTAACTTCATTGAGCTCATCAAAATTTAAGTATAGGTGACAGTGATCAGTACCATCAAGGGTTTCGTTTAATTCATAAAATTCTAGCTTCTTTTCTTCTCCATGGTTATCAAGTTTATTCAAAAGTGGTGAAGGTAGCTCAAAAACGTTTCCATTGACCTCTAAGTTTTCGTTATACTTTACCAAATGGTTATCAGCATTTCTATTCTTTAAAGCGTTATACCATACCTGGTTTGAGGCAAAAGGGTCTATCAATAAAGAGTTTAAAATTGATGGCTTAGGCTGTATTAGGCCAATTCTAATTGGATGATTTGGGTTTCTCAGGGAGCTTACTAGAAGATCAATTTTGTTGTATAGTCCATGCTTATCTTTAAATAGTTGCTTTACCTTCTCAAGATTCAATATCGGATCTGTTAGTGTGCTTAGGGTGCTTTCTTCTTGATTGATTTGTTGTTTGGCTTGATCACTTTTAACGGGTTCTGTATAAGTTTGTGGGACCCGCGACTGTACTGAAATAGTAGTATATGCTCTTCGATAGACCTGGCCCAATTGGACCACTTGTGGAGGCAACAGTCTCTTCATTAGCTAGTCCCTCGGCCCTTGGAATACACCTCTTTAAGTGATTTACGGCTGTATTTTACAAAAATTGCACTAGTTTCCTAAATACGCGAAAATTCCCGGATACGGCCACCTTAGATTTGAAGCTGATTACGTGATATTTCGCGAAGATGGCACTCTGAAAAAACACATAAAATTATTGGCATGTGATCAGTTGAGATAAAGCAAAACGCTCTTTTTAAGGAAGATATTTCCGGGAGGTGAATGCTTGAACTGGTTCACACTTGTTCCTGATTGTTTTGACGTGGATCTTTCTTTTTACGATCGTTTCAGTGGTTTGATTCAGTGTACTTGAGACATAAACCCATTAGAAACAATTAAAATAAAGGTATATACATCTATTTGATCATGAGCATGGCTACTAGAAATAAGAGGCGCGAGACTGAACCGGACACTGAACTAGTACTGGTAAGTACTCCTGAGGAAAGCGGTATAATACAAAAAGAAGACTATGTGGAGTCTAGTGATGAGCTAGTAGCTATCCAAGCTCTAAACCAATTACAAAATAGCTCTAATAATACACCACAGGCGGAGCAACAAAGCCCATTACCACAACGCCATGATGAAACAGAACCTGAGGATGAAGATGAGTTCTATGATACCACAAACGATTTGGATTCTTTATCATCATCTTCATCAAACCATTCTAAACTATTAAATAAAGTTAAGAATCATCCAATTGTGAATTCTGCTGTCCGTGCATATAAGTCTAACAAACCTGCTTTACAATATGGTGTTGAGATAGTAGAGCGAGCAGCATTGCCAATGGTTACTATGATTGAACAAACAAGCTCTGAATGGAAAAGAAAAAGAAGGTTGAGTAAAACCAAAGAGATGTTTCCTGATGAATTACAAAATGATCTTAAAAGGCAGAAACTACCCTCCATTTCAGAAGCTCTGGCATTGGGAAACAAGAATTTAAATGAATTAAGTCTTAATATGTCTATAGAATCAAAAAAGAGACTTACTACATGCCTGCAATTATTAATGTTGGCAAACAAACAACTTTCATCCAAAATATCGCATTTACAAGAACTTATAGTGAAAGAACAAGAACTTATATTAGCAAAAAAGGAAGGAATTGAAATATTTCATGATGCAAATGAGGATCCAGATTATGATGCTAACGAAACAAAAAAGGAAATTATTGGAACGGTTAAAAAAGTTGTGAGTTTTATATCAAAGCATGCTGGAACTTCATTACCTGAACCAGCAAGATCACATGTCAGAGAAACTCTATTAAAACTTCCATTAAAATGGTCAACTCAAACATCTGATCAAAATTCAACATTATTAAGATATAGTAAAAATGGGAAAGTTTTAGTATTGGCTAATGAATCTTTAGAAATGGTTGGGAGTGTTATGTCTGTATTTGATGAAACTTTGGCAAAAGCTGAAGTTTGGGTCAAACAAAAGCAAGAGAAGCAATTAGCAAAACGAGCCATTTTAAATAATTCATTGCGCAAACATAAGGATCCTGTGAATTTTGATTAAGAATATAATTAATTATGTTTTTTTTTTCTTTGGTTTGGTTTGTTCTTTCTAATTAAGAACATGTTATTTCTATTTGGATTAATTTTGGCGTGCATTTGGTTTTTGTAGGGAGTTGAGTTCATGTTTGTGGTTTTGAAATCTTTGTTTACTGTCATTGTTCTATTTTTCGTTACTTTTGATTATTTTAATATCACGCTAAGCTCATAATAAATACGTTAACCTTGTAAGGCTCTTAATCTTTCCCTCATCTCATTCAATGCTTCTTCGTCTTCCTCTTCCTCTTCAACGGGCTCAGGTTCAATAACATCTTTAAATTGATCACCACGTATACCTTCAACTTTATTGAATTTCTCAGAAGTGTATTCAGAAACAATTTTGTTAACTTCTTCATCTACTTCATCCTCTAGTTCTGCATCCATTTCATCAAATAAATCTAAAGAATCACCAACCATCTCATTAATAATCCCACTTTTTACCAACTCTTGTTCTAATAATCTCATTGTACCAGTCAATTCTGGTAATTTAACCAAAGAATTCACTTCCTTCATGATAGCTGTACTATTTGCCATATTGGACTGCAATTTTAACATCCCAAAGGCTTCATTAACTTGCATCCCAACACTATCTAATTGTGCCTTGGATTTGTATAACCTCGTTTGTTGTTTGTTTATACTATAAAGTTCTCTAGCATATATTTTTACAGATTTCAAGTCCTCTTTCTTAGCACTTCTTTTAATCAAGGTCTCAGTCTTTTTCTGCAATGCCGTCAGCTCTCTGATACTCTTCTCCAATGCTCTAGTATTACGACGAATTAATGAATTGCATTTTCGATGCTGTAATCGAATTGTGACATTGTCAGTTTAAGTCACCCAAATTATGTCCAAAAAGAACACTAACTCACCTGTTCTTTCGGGTCTGGTCCCCAAATAGCCTTTTTGATGTAATCCATTATTTAAAAGTATCACACAGTCTAAGTAGTTCTAATTCTTTCTATTTATTTTGTGTTTGAACTGTCTTAAATTTGAGAGTTCCCAATTTTGCCTTTCCCTTCTACACACCAAAAATCCGCGAATTAGATAATTAACTTACACAGATTTAAATACGGTGTTCTCTAATGGGTGTCTATACTCTCATAATCACTCTCAAATGAGAAGAGTGCTCCAAAATATCACCAAAACAGCTCCAAAAATTGCTGCTTTTCCATAATTTTGTAAGAGAGCAGAAGCGCCAGATATTTTGACAACAAGTTTATCCACCTCATCATCTTGAAACAATAGTGAAGGGTTCTTTCTGATTCTTTCCATAAACAATTCTGTACTGTTGAGAGGAGTGCTATGGATAGTACTTAAACTGGTTTTGAAGGAGCTATAAATAACTTTATCTTCCTTGATTGGTCCAACTGATGAAGTTGTGTTAATTGTGATATCATGTGTTGCATGTGATGTAACAGTCACTTTTAAAGAAGCATTTTGGTTGAAAGATGTGTCTAATATACTTGAAATGGGCCCTGATTTATTTTTTGCTTCGAACTCATACATTTTCGAAAGCAATGATTCTCTCTGTTCATTGGCCTGTTTGCCTTTGACATCAATGTGCTTATCATATTTCTCTTCATCGAGTTGATCAAGGACTTTAATAACATCTTGATCCCACTCTTTAGCTTCAGTGAGGTTGCTTTTAAATGTGCCCAAATTCTTTATATCTGTCCCTAAAAGTTCTTCTAAACTCACAGTTTTCAGCAAATTTCGAGTCTCAGCTTCAACATCAAGGGCGCTCAGTTTGCTCTCAATCTCTGTTTCTTCATCATGAACTGGACCCCCGATATCAGGTTGGATTAGTTTCTCTGGATCTTGAAATTGGAAACCTTGAGAAACAACAAGTGGAATGATTTGATCTTCCAATTCAGATGCAAGCTCTTGCTCAAAAATGTCTATTATTTCTTCTTTCTCTGGTCCAACTATTTCATCTGGAGCAATTGAATTATGATCAGGTTTGATATTTCCCAAATTTGTCACTATTTGTTCAATAGAAGACTCACCATTCATTTCTTGACTATTGTCCAAATCTGGACTACTAAAAACATTAGGTAACAACACTTGTGGGACACCATAATCCTTTCCAATTACAACATTGGGATCCTTTGATGAAGCTTTTTCGGTTTCTTGAATAGAATCATCTGTCAACTCTAATACAGTCTTAACTTCTGTTTCAGAGGGTTCTGTGATATACCATTTAGGTGCTATAGCACCTGAAACTTCTTGTTTCTCAAAATCCGGCACAAGCATCAAGTCATCTGTATTTTTATCAATAGTTTCAATATATTTTGCAGAAACTCTGTAAACCACACGAATAATAATATAGAGTAAAATATAGACCCGCGAGCCCTTCATATTTTGTCCTTCAATAAACAGCCAGATAATCTAGATTCGGTGTTTTGAGGCTATTCAACCCAAATTTGAGAAACTCTTTTGACCAGAATCATTTATGACACAAAATGATATTGAAAAATGGAAAAGACACAAAACTATGTAGATATAATTCGCAAAACAAGTTACTCTTTTTTCAAATAAGTACAAAATAGTTGTATAGAACGCAGAAATAGGCCAATTTTTTCATTAGTTCGCTCACAATCGATAAATGCCAAAGATTCTGATGATCAGCCTAATTCAATTAGCTCCGTTATAATTTTCCTAAATGGGAAATTTTGGAGGAATCAATAACCATAACTTTTTTTAAAAAACTTTAACTAACCAAAAGTGTCCAGAAGTGTTAAAAAGATCTACGAAATAATGAGGCCATCACTTTTGTCTTCCTTTGAGGGGAAGATGCTTTACTCTACGTCTCATTTACCAACGATATATGCTCTTTCCACACATCTCACAAGAGCTGCTATTGGTGTTATCAGAATATCCGGCTCAAATTCAAATTACGTAGGTATTATATCTCTTCTAGCAGTTTGCCCTCCCAACCACCTTCAATACTAACGAATTGCGTAGGTCCTTCAAAGCCTAACTAATAAACCTTTGCCAAAGTCAAGAATAGCATCAGTAAGGCGTATTTATTCCCCAAACACATCCTCATTACTTGACGAAGCATTAGCCATTCGGTTTCAAGAACCCAAGACATATACTGGTGAAGACTTGGTGGAATTACATGTCCATGGTGGTATTGCTGTCATACAGTCTGTTTTGAACGCTATAGAATCACTTCATACTCCTCAGAAACCAATACGGTATGCTGAAGCTGGTGAATTTTCTAAAAGAGCATTCCAAAATGGGCGTTTTGATCTTACGGAAATCGAAGGAATCAGAGAGCTAATTGATGCTGATACTGAAACAGCGAGAGTTGCTGCCATTAATAGTGCTACTGGTCAGAATAAACTATTGTTTAAAGATTGGAGAGATCGTTTAGTTCATAATGTTGGACTTTTAACAGCGATCATTGACTTTGCTGAAGATACAGAGATTGAAGATATTGAACATATTTATTCAACAGTGAATAGAAATGTTGACCAATTACATAATGAAATGGTTCATTTCTTAGAGAAAGGTAAAAGATCAGAAGTTTTATTAAGAGGAATCAAAGTCACTTTATTAGGACCTCCTAATGCTGGTAAATCATCAATTTTGAATAAATTAGCAAGCACTGAAGCTGCTATTGTTAGTGATATTGCAGGTACAACCAGAGATGTGATTAATGTTCCTTTGAACATCAAAGGTTATAAAGTTGTTGTTGGAGATACTGCTGGTATTAGAAATCTAGCTAAAGCTGATCAGATTGAAGCTGAAGGAATTAAAAGAGCTAAGCAATTTGCTGAACAGAGTGATTTGGTTTTAGTTATTTTAGGCTCGGATAGTCTTGTTTTGGATGAGGATATCAAAGAAAATATTAAAGAATTGAATAAGTCAAAGAATGTATTAATTGTCATAAACAAATCTGATTTGATGGATAAGAAGTTGATTGATGAAACGATCGATAAAATTTCCCAAGATTTAGGGATTTCCAAAGAATCATTCACAAGTGTCTCATGTAACGCTGAAACAGGTCTTGAAGAATTGAGTGAGATACTAGTCAATCAATTCAAAGTTATTTCGTTAACAGAATCAACTGATCCAATCATAGTTACTACTAGAGTAAAAGATATACTTATCAATGATGTTCTTTACGGATTCCAAGAATTTAAACAGTTTGATGATTCTCTTGATGTGGTTCTTGCAACTGAGTCCTTGCAACAATCAATTGATGGTATTGGAAAGATAACGGGTGAAGCTATTGGTGTAGAAGAGGTTTTGGGTGTTGTTTTCTCTAGCTTTTGTGTTGGTAAATAGAAACTTAGCATTTCTATAGATTTTTGTATTATAAAAAGACACAGCTGCTCATGAACAGCGAATTATTAACCCAATTGTAATGATAGTGGAAATAATGATTATCGTTCTTAATGACGCTCAAGTGGCCATTTAATAGATTACATCCCTTCAATAGTTCTGAAAACTATCTATCAAGTTTGCATCGGTAACTTTCTTCTCTAATGTTGAATTAGCCAAGGTATTATAGTGAGAGAAAACATGTTCTAATTCTTTAAAAGTATCACTAGTTTAATTTGAGATAAAAACAAGTTGCATACTTGTGAATTCAAACTCTTCAAGTATCATCTCGATATCTCTCTTATGGAACTCTTGATTAAAAACTCGATCATTCCAATAACGAGGGCTTTTCTGAGAGGAAAAGCTTGGAATCTCACCAGAAGGGGAAGTTTCTTCATACGAAGAATATATCATGGTCTCTATAACGGGATCTCTCTTGGTACGTCGGAAATTATTATAGTAATTTATTGATTCATCTTTGTCATGACCAAAAATAAAATCGGCAATTTCAAAATCTTATAAGTCTTAACTTTCGAAGCTGGATCACCATGATTAGAAGAAAACTTTTAAGCGTACTAATAATATCTAATAACTCACTCTTGAAGTACTCCTTGAGTTGTGACGGCATTATTGGTAAAGTCTTCGACAAAGCAAATATCGAGAAGTTGACAAAGATGTGACTGCGATATCCAACATTGTAATATCCATTATTTTCATAGTCAGATAAATAACATGGGCCAACCCTCCAATTTGACAGTGACAAACTGCTGGATTATCATCTTTTGGAAAGTCTAATCAAAACCAAGGCTTCTTTAATCTTTTCAACAAAAACCATAATTTCCATACAAATTTTGTGTTCGGGCTTTATCATTCCTTTCAGCATTGTCTGTTTAAAAACTGATTCAATTTTCTTCTTCTGTTCAGATTTAGACATGTCCTTCTGAATTCCAAGACTTAATCTTAAATAAGTTTCTAGTTTTCCCTGATCGTCACTTGTACTATCTAACATCAACCAATAGCCTTCTTTCTGGTCATTACAAGATGATTGTCTCAAGTCAATAACATCTCTAGATAGAATTAATGAATCTTCCTCTGGGCTAGATTCTTTGTGGTTTAATTCATTGTCCTTTAATTTCATAACTCTCTGCAGTTTATCTTCAGGGTTCTCCATGTATTTCAGTTCTTCCCTAACCAGGTCATCAAATGTAGCAGGACCTCTCTCTCGCTTTTCCTTGAAATAGAGAAGCTTCCGCCAGATTAAACTCAAAATTTCTATGTGTTTGGCAACAGTTAATAATCTTCTTTGTATCTGTTCTAATTGCTCACGCGCCTTCTTGAGAGATCGATATATAACCTTTTCAGAAGGCTCTTCAAGGGTTCTAGTCATGTCCATTAAAATGCTGAGACTTTCACGCAAAGCTTTTGGGTCTATGATGTTGATGATTGAATTATAGTTTCGAATCTTCAATATATCATAAATGGAGTCATCATCCACGAAGCAGCTTGTATTCTCTAACTCTGTGGACCTGACAAAGAGTAAGTGTGCAATTAGCAATAGAACGCTGAAAGAGTTCATCATTTTCGATTAGCCGTTGCGTTGGTCAAAGAAAGGGGAAAAACTTGGACCAAATGGCACTATTTATACCTCGATCATTCGAACATTAGAGCCGCTATCATTTCAAAACTCGATAAGCTTTCAAAATTTACCAATTTTCAGTGAACTTCTCTAATTCTTCGGTCAGAGCATCAATGAATTGAACTTTTGACTCGATCTGGTCAATTTGATTCAGAAGTGCGTTGGTTTCATGATCTTCGATGGTTAGTGATATGTTCAAAAAAAAAAAAACGAGATAGACATTAACTCACTTATTGTCTGTATTTTCTTGGCTTTCCTCTCTAGAACTCTCAGCTCTTCTTCTTTCTTAATATACTTCAATGTCGTTGCAGTGTTTAGTTCTCTCAGTGACTCCAATTGGTTTAACGAGACGTCAGTATCATCTAGGTAAATTTGTTTAACAGCATTCAAAGCAGTCTCAACTTGTTTATGTGTCTCACCCACCATCTCAGCCAATACAATTGCAATTGAGAAATAAGCCAAACTTAGACTCCAAATTCAGATCTTTGTGGTATTGTTTGAAGCACAATTTGATTGGTGCCTTCTCTGGTTATTACCCTCTCGCTAAATTAATTCCGCTACACTCTATTAAATCCGGTACATTACAACTAGGGCATCATTCACTCAATAAATATATAAATAAGCTAGTTAATATAATGAACAGTAATTTTCAGTTCAAAAAGAGCTAGCTAACCTAGAACCAATCAAAAAAGAAACCAGCCATAAAATTCCATTAAACTTATTAAATCCCAATGCACCAATCAATCCTGGACCAGGGCAAACACCATATAATCCCCATCCAATTCCAAATAATGCGTTTCCCAAAAGAAATTTAGCATCAATACCATCTGCAAAATTAAGGACAAATCCTTTACTTAAGAAAGGTTTTTTTGTTTTCAATTCTGATACATCTTGTGGAATAGTTTTCCTCCAGATGAAAATATTTGGTAATATAGCAAAAAGGGCAATCATCACGAGAGAAGGATCAAACCTTGAAGGTGTCAAAATAGATAGAAACCCCAGTGTCTTTGAAGGATTAACCATCCCAGAGATGAACAATCCCAATCCAAATAGAAATCCAGCATGTAAACCATCTATAAATTTTGCAATTTTAGTTCCATTTGTAGAATTGATCACTCTAAACAATGTTGGAAGAAGAATGTATGAGGTTAAGAACCCACTAATAACAATAACTAGTAGAACCTGTTTGTTTCTTTGCAGAGTTGAAAAATCAGCATCATAGGCATAGCAATTAACTACATCGATTAAATCTTCCTCAGCACCATGAACTATTCTTTCATAGCAAATAGGGCCATAATTTGCTAATTTGACCGTTAAAATTCCAAAACTCACAAATACTGCTGTTGCAATGATTGAACGTTTGCGTAGCCTAGATACACCTGCTAAGAAATGACCCGAAGTACATCCACATCCATAACTGGTGCCAACCCCCACAAGTAAGCCTGCAATAATCACATGAAACTTTGAAGTACCTTCCAAATGCCCACCTTTAAGGGAATCGACCGTCGTGATAGCATCATAAACTGGAGAGAAATCAGGGAGTTTGAATGAAACCAACAAAGAGGCTAGTATTATTCCCAATACGATCGGTACACTCTCAACGCTTGGGGTCGTAAAGAAGAAGTTTCTGATCAATGACGAAAACCCAATCACTTTACCAGAATGTGAGATATGGGATGTGGTGGCAAACTGGATCAGTATTGCCCCAATTATAGACTCAACTGGAGTGAACATGGTATAATAATAGTCTTTTTGTGAGTTTGATCAATGAGGGTCTTAACCCATATGACAAATGGATGATTTTTTCCTAAAAAAATTCTTTAAAGATGCTGACTAGTAAGAAGGACTATTTTTGCTTGAAGAAAGTTGATCCTCTAATTCAAGTCTGTTCATGGTGAAAGATGATATATATGTGGTTGGATTGAGGACTTGGTTACATTTTTGGGGAGCCAAAGCACAAACTATGAGCCCAGGCCACCCGACATTAAGCTTATACCAAATACACGACTATGATAAAGATTATAGTATCTCAAATGATGTCCTATTTAGACATCAATCATTGTTATGCGGAAGTTAGTGGTTTGCATTAAGTTGCTAGACTCGCAACAGATATTTTTTTAATTACTCTTTTTATATGCTCTTAAAGTTAAAGCAGAGTTCAAGGCATGGCGGAATTAGACAACCGAAGTTGAAAAGCTGTTATCTCATAACTGTATTGAGCCAAACTATATGCTTGTAATTTGCATGGGATAACCAGGAGCCTGAACACTAGGGAATGTCTCGAGTGAATCCATAAGGAATAAACACATGAACCCTCATCGAGTTAGATTCACTGATTATCAGTATAATGGCTTTAACTCTCAGACTTCAGTAGATGAGGTTCTAAACCATATATCCCGTATCAGATTGTTTTCGATACACCTATTTCAAGATCATTGTTCATTATAAACGTACGGTGGTTTAAAATTAAGACTATTTGTTTGTGCATATGCACGTAGATTGGTTATCATTGTAACAGCAATACCCCATTACAAAGCCTTTCAAAAACATGAACTATTTTAAGACATACCCTAAGAAAACCATTCTCTTGGAAGAACGTGCTCTCGATGAACTGACGGATCTCTTTATTCCATGGTATACCATAAAATGTTTTGATATGCCGATAGAACGTACAAACTAGACCAAATCATGAGAAGGTACTAAATTCCATATTCAACTTTCAGAAGCCTTTCAAAAGTTATATTTAAACCGCATTGTTTCACTACCATGAATCCTACTAATATAAGCAACATATATTAGGCCATTGCAAAATGACCACCGAAAAGATCACTTTCTTGTTAAATTGGGAAGCAACTGTTTATCATATCCCAATCTATATCGCTCAACTAAAAGGGTACTTCAAAGAGCAGGGTGTTGATGTGGCCATATTAGAGCCATCCAATCCTTCAGACGTGACTGAATTAGTAGGTTCAGGAAAGGTAGAAATGGGTCTAAAGGCAATGATTCATACATTGGCTGCAAAAGCAAGAGGTTTTCCTGTCACTTCAGTAGCATCCTTATTAGATGAACCATTCACTGGTGTTTTATATCTTGAAGGTTCTGGTATCACTTCTGAATTCACTTCTTTGAAAGGTAAAAGAATTGGTTATGTTGGTGAGTTTGGTAAGATTCAAATTGATGAATTGACTAAACATTATGGTATGACACCTAATGATTATACTGCTGTTAGATGTGGTATGAATGTGGCCAAGTATATCCTTGAAGATAAAATTGATGCTGGTATTGGTATTGAATGTATTCAACAAGTTGAATTAGAAGAGTACTTGAAACAACAAGGAAGACCAATCACTGACGCTAAAATGTTAAGAATTGATAAATTAGCTGAACTTGGTTGTTGTTGTTTCTGTACCATCTTATACATCTGCAATGATGATTTTTTAGCTGCAAACCCAACGAAAGTTAAACAATTCTTGAAAGCTATTAAAAAAGCCACTGATTACATCTTAGCAACCCCAGATCAAGCATGGAAAGAATACATTGATTTTAAACCAAACTTAGCCAACGATTTGAACTTGAAAAAATTCCAAAGATCATTCGCATACTTATCAGAATCACTTTATAACGTTCATCGTGATTGGAGAAAGGTTACAGCTTATGGTAAAAGATTGGATATCTTACCAGAAGATTATAAACCAAACTATTCAAACGAATACTTATCATGGCCAGAACCAAAAGAAGTTGAAGACCCAACTAAAGCTCAAGAATTAATGTTGGAGCATCAATTGGAATGTAGAGCATGTGGTGGATATAGAAGATTAGAGTTAACCACTGTTTATGTTTAGAAGGCTCTTTCCTTCAATTAAAATAAAAGCAGATCAGTCACCCAAGACCTCTAACCTGAAATAACTTGATAGTTTAGACTAACAGTCGATTACCAGTAACTGTTCATAGTAAGAAAAAAATATATTGGATTCATCTTAAAATTGAAAAGAAAGTAGTTTGTTAGTAATTTAACCGTTTTTGTTAATTTTCTATCAAGGTATTGAAAGTAATTTATAATATAGAAAGCCTAATTGGACATACCATTTACCTACTAGAATCTGATTATGTAATATATGTTCATAAGGCTTATTGTCTATCTTATGGTCTAAATTAACTACTTGTAAAATAATGATAACCTGCTCTTGTCTACTTAACCAAAACACTCCGATAGTCATTCCCATACTCGACTTTTAAATCACTTTTTATAATAAGTAAAACAAATTATTAACATTATTATTTCCAATAAAAACTAATGGAATTAATAAAATGATAATGATTTGGTTAAAATTTTTATAAAAACGTCACAAAAACAAAAAATTTACTCGGTACTTTACTCAACTACATGATTAAAGAACTAATGATTACAAATAATTGACTTTATTATTATATCCTGTTTGGAAAATTTTTCATTAGACTTTAGAATTACCAAGTTTCCTGTAGATATCTATTATTAACCTCCAGTTCCAATAAATATTGTTTTGATTGCTCAACCGTTAGACCTCGTTGCTCTTGTAAGATTGTTTCAAAAGTTAATCTTACTTGATTTGGCATTTTACCTGAAGAACCACAAATATAAATAACAGCATTTTTATGAGTTAATAATTCAATGATCAATTCACTTTGTAAATAAAGCTGATCCTGAACATACCCTTTATTTTCTCTAGAAAACGATGAAAATAATGTTAGTTGTTTCTTCTCAACATATTTCTGTAACTCCTCTCCATAAAGAAAGTCTTTATCATGGTAACGATTACCAGAGAATAGGTATAAGATAGATTGATCACTTCCGTAACGTATAATTCTATCCTGGATTAAGCTTCTCATTGGTGCAATCCCTGTACCTGGTGAAATCATTATTAATGGGACATGTGGATTTGGTAATTTCAAATTATTTTTGTTAATTTTGAAAACAATTTCATCATTCAATTCTAGTGATTTTATCCATGATGTACATAGACCTTTTCTTATTCTCCGAATCATAGTCTTGTATTGGACAACTGCAACAGTCAAGTCAATATTTCCCTCTGATGATGATACTGAAGATGCAATAGAAAATAATCTCGGTTTGATTAATGGAAGTAAATCAAAAATATATTCAATTGGGATTTTAACACTGAAGAATTCTTGAATAACTTCTGAGATAGATCTTCTAGGTCTATTGGCATAATTGTATAATTCCTCTGGATCTTTATAAGAGCTGAATTCGAACAATTTCTCACGTTCCCTTTCATCAGATGCGAAATGTCTCAATAATGCGAAGAAAGATCTTCTTGGTATAGCTTTCAAATCTAAATGGTGGGTTAAGAGTGATCTCAAAGTTGGGTTCTTGATGAATCCTCCGTCGTTATTGATCTTCTCTATACCACTAATGGAAACTCTCTTATCCGCAATATCTTCCCAACCTTGTGATTCAATAAATGCTTGAACATCAGCTGGATCATTCGTTGGATACAATGAGATTGTATCTCCTGGTTCATAATCTAAAGGATTAGAAGGTTGTAAACTGAAATGACGGACATCCTGAAAATGGTCAAGTGATGTAATTCGTTCATTACCAATAACCTTAGCATGGATTAAACTTTGATCATCCCTTGTAATTGCTATCGTTTTTATTTTATTCTCTGTAATTCTTTTTGGTTTCTTTAATTCAACAGTTAATGGATGCTTTGGAGCTAGAAGTTGATCTGGAGAGATAGGTTCTAATCCATACGGAAGTGGAAATTGTTGAGTAAGATTTTCAAGTAATAGCTTTTGAAATTCAACATAAAAGCCATCAATACCTTGTGAGCTTTGTTCATCTGCTTCAGCCCTTTTACTGAATTCGATAGCTCCTAATTGTAGCAATCTACTATGTAATTTTTTAGCAGCATAGTTAAATTTAGGATATGATGAATCACCTAGACCAAAGGTAGTGAATGCCAAGTGGTTTAATAGATCATTGGGTAGTTTCTTCTTAAGCATGAACTTCCAAAAATTTCTAGAATTCTTAGGAAATTCACCTTGTCCTGTAGTTGAACAGAAGACTATCAATATTTTGACAGATATCAACTGTTTCAAATCAAAGTCGTCTAATGAAGACACTATCAGCTTGAAATGATATCTTTCTAAAGTTTCAGCTAGAGTTTCAGCGTAATCGTGAGCATTTCCTGTTTCAGAACCATACAGTACTGCTATGGATCTTTCCATTTCTTAATATTTTCATAAATATTATTTGGGCTTGGGGACTGTCGTTATTGTTATTTGTAATCAAACAGGAGGCAGAGTGAAGATGCGAAGAGGAAAAGCTAGCAGATGTAGCAAAAATCAAATACAACTATTAAATAAATAAGTTATAGTAGAGTGCCACCAAAAGTCACTCAGGCTTCAGAGAACAAGCGCTGTTGAAATCGAAGGTTTAGATGCAATTCATTAACACTAAGCATTTTTTCTTCCGTCATCCAACCATATTCACGTGACTAAATTCTTTCCATCCGAGGCTAAATTGAACAATGTGTTCTTCATATAAATTTGAGAAAGATCTTGAAGATAGAAATTGGGTGAGACACTATTACATGATACAATCGCTGCTGTGAGTGACCAGTCAGATGCTCACTAGTTTTATCAGGGTCTCAAAAGTGTGACTAAGAGAGAGTCAATCACGTGACTCAGGCTCTCATCGGTGGAAAAAAAAACTTCGACAACTTCCAATTAACTTCCTCAATAAACATACTTCAGGATATACCTAATAATGTTTAGAACCATCATCAAAGCCCCTCTTTTAAGAGCCCCAGTTTCTAGATTTGTTTCAGTGCAAACTGTCGTTAAACCTTCCTTCACTAGATTCTACAGTGAGGAGGTCAAAAAAGAACAAAAAAACCAAGAAGCTACTGATGCTCCAGAAATCACCGGTCAAGATGAACACGCCTTAAGAGAAGAATTAGATGCTGCCAAAAAGGAAATTGCCAACTTCAAGGATCTATATTTAAGATCTGTTGCTGACTTCCGTAACTTACAAGAATCCACTAAGAGAGAAATCAAAAAATCTAAAGAATTAGCTTTGAAATCATTTGCTAAAGATTTACTAGAAGTTGCTGATACTTTTGAAATTGCTCTGAAATCATTAGAAGGTGACTCAATCGAACAACAAGGTGAATTAAAGAACTTGATTGAAGGTGTTCAATTAACTCAAAACCAATTTTTGAATACTTTGAAAAGACATGGTTTAGAAAGAATGGAACCAATTGGTGAAAAATTCGATCCAAATGTTCATGAAGCCACTTTTGAAGTTCCACAACCAGACAAAGAAGCTGGTACTGTTTTCTTTGTTCAACAAGCTGGTTTCTACTTGAATGGCCGTGTTTTACGTCCAGCTAAAGTTGGTGTTGTTCAAGGCTCTGATTAAACCTGGGGAAATTCTTTAATAAGAAATTTTTGAAAATTTTAACTTTAATGAGGAATGAATAAACTTAGCTCGCAGTATTGTCATGATGATGAACCGTTTTTTTTTTATTTCGACTGTTGTTCTCCTGTATATACTATGTACACTCGAAAAATAAATACTATTTACTCTAAAATACAATGATTTAACCCAAAATTTGTTTTGGCCATTTTAACGTAATTCAACAACGAACTGATCAGTAACAGCACTTCTAATCTGTTCTTGTAAAACATTAACTTCTTCATTAGTCAAATTTCTATCCATTGATTGATAATTTATTCTGTAACATTGACTGTTTCTTCCAGTTTTAGGGTGAACAAATTCGTCAATCAAGGTCATACTTTCAACTAAATCACCACCAATGTTTCTAACAATTTCCATAAGATCATTTATATGAACTTTTTCCTCAACTGAAGGGACCCAAAAAGCTATATCACGAACTGTTCCTGGGTACTTAGAATAAGGTTGGAAAGTAGAGATTTTCCCTTGTTTAAATTGAGAATGGAATCTATCATCAAGGGTCCAGAACAATCTAATATCAGGAATGCCAAACAATAACATAGCAATTCTATCTAAACCAACACCAAAGGCCCAGCCGATAGTATTCTTTATACCTGAATTTGTTAAAACTTGTTGACGAACAACACCACAACCACAACATTCTAACCATTCACCTTTCCACCAAACTTCAATTTCCCAACTTGGTGATGTCCATGGGAAATAAGCTTCAACCCATCTGACTTTTAATGGCTCATTCAAATAAGGTTCATCACTACCAGCTAGTTTAGCAGATTTTTTGGCTTCGTTGAAAACTTCATTAACAAGAACTTCTAATGTTCTTTTTAAATGAGTTCCAACCAATTCAGTCTCTCTATCAGTTAGATAATCTTGTTTTGGATTAGTCTCTGGGTCAAATGGAGGGTTTGGGTCTTCGACAATAATATCAACACTAGGAATAGCAGCTATATCATCTAACAATTTTTGCTCTAAACCTTCACCATATTCATCTCTAGACCAAATTCTTGCACCTTCTAATTGATGGAACGCTGGATAATGCGTTCTATCAATTTCATCTCTTCTATAAACATCAGCTGCTATGAAATAACCAGGTGTTTTTGATTTGATAAAACATTCACTTTCGTGAGCGGAGGTGTGTGTTCTTAAAAGCGTCTTCTCATTAATGTAGTATGTGTCAGTTCTACTACGACCAGGATGATCTAGTGGGAACCCTAACGAGTCAAAATTTTCATATGTTGATACGACTGGCTTGAAATCATTATAAAAGGTGTAACCAAGACCTTTAAATCTATTTTCGATTAACTCTTTCAAAATCCCAATTGGATGGTCTGGTTTTTTGTGTAATGATCTTTCAGTAAGTGATAAAATTGAAGGTGTTACATTTGTCCACTCATCAGTTTTGTAGCTCTCACCATTGATTGTTATCGTCTCTGGGAATTTATTTTCTAGATGGTTTAGTTAGTTAATCTTTCGCCCAAGGTTTAAAAATACACAGCACTAACTTGTTGAAGTGGATACAAAACGGTAAGAAGCTCTCCCTATCGAAAGTGCCACACGTGCCTCCAAAGCAAACATCTTAAACGTCAGAAATGGCGATCTTGGTGACAGATTTGTGTTATAATTTGTAGTTTTTTTATTATTATGGATAAATATTCACGTGACGTAGAATAAATAGGGAATTATTCGCGAAGTGAACCAACTGAAAAAAAACCATTGAAAAAACTGAACAAAGGGCATATGATTGATCTTGTTAATCAGAAGTTACTTAGTCTTTGCGATGTTGTCCACTGGATTAGGTCTTAGATCGACATCCCAATCTTTAAACTTCTCTAACCTGGGAAGAAGGTTTACACACGAATATGCTCCAAGATTCAAGGAGCTTAACAAGGCCCAAAAAGGTCGTGTTCCAGTTCGTACTGGTGGTTCAACCAAAGGTAACACTCTAAAATTTGGTACTTATGGTCTTCGTTTGAAAAGTGAAGGTACTAGATTGAAAGCTATTCAGTTAAAAGAGGCTGATCAAGCAATTATGAAATTTATGAGGGCCAACGGTGGTAAACTATGGAGAAGATTATCAACCAACATAGCTGTCTGTATTAAAGGTAATGAAACCCGTATGGGTAAAGGTAAAGGTGGTTTTGATCACTGGATGGCCAGAGTTCCTACTGGTAAGGTGATTTTTGAATGTGCTGGTGAAAATTTACACGAGCAAGTTGCAAGAGAAGCTTTCAAGAGAGCTGGTGATAAATTACCAGGTAATTATGAATTTATAACGAAAGACAGTCCAATCAGAATTGGATTAAATTCATTTATCGAAGAAGAAACTAAAGTTAACTATTTTGAAGAAATTAAAAAGGCCCCAACAAAAGAATTTTTAAATAAACAAAAGGCTAAAGAAGATATTTATAGACTTTACAGAGGTCGTTAAAACCGTCCCCTTATGTTTTGGAATGATTATAATTGAAATGAGCTTGTATATATGTTAAAGATCATTATTTGTAAAGTTTTTATTTTATTTTTATAAGGTTTGCTCAATAGCGACCATAGTTTTTGCTATAAAACCTTCCAAATGATAGATTGATTTATTTCCCAAACTCAACCTTTCATCAAACGTTGAAGCAATACTGATAATCTCAGGTTTAGCTCTGGAATTCACCAATTGTAATAATTCAAATAATAAGTTTTTCAATATCACTTTCGGTGGAATACAATGCGATATCAACTCATATAACACTGTTCTGGATTGAGAGATTCTTGAAACAGATCTTTCTTTATTAATATCAAAGGCTAATCTTTTGATGACTCCTTCCCAATCTAGTTCTATCATTTGTGTTGTTGGTTTTATAGTATCATTTTGCATTGCTAATGCCTCAATTAATAATAATGCTCTTCTTAAATTTCTGTGACTTGATTCTGCAATTGTGTTCAATACTTTTACTTTTTCTTCATCATTTGCAGGAAGTGATATTTCCTGCTTTGTGGATAGGCTAAGAAGGACATTGCTTATTTCTTTAATACTAGGTGATGGGATCCTTATTAATAGAGTTCTTGATTTTATAGGTGGGATAATATTTGATGTGGTATTTGAAATTAGAATCAATCTGATATTTTTTGAGTATTTCTCCATAGTTCTACGTAAAGCCGCCTGAGCATCTCTTGATAGGGAGTCAGCCTCGTTTATGATGACAACTTTGAAACGATGCTTTCCACTGAAATCAACTTGTTCAGTTGTAGCAGTTTCTTTTAACAAATCCTGGATAACAACACGATCATTATTACCTAAATCTGATGGGGTAATTTCCAAATGATATTGAGATGAAACCACATTGAATTCTAGCTTTCTATTTGAAGATGTTTGAAACGTTCTGACATCAATTTTCATCTTCTCAACACCAGCACCGAACAGTTCATGAAGTACTGCTAGAACTCGTGTTTTTTTACCAGCACCTGAAGGGCCATATACTAATAAATGCGGGAAGTCACCAGAAGACGCTAATGCTTTAAGTCTTTCGGAGATTTCATCATGGAAATCTAGACTCTTAAGAGTCTGAGGCCTGTACTTATCTACCCACAATGACATCGTTATAATTGATTTTAATCGAGATAAAACAAAGCCAACGAGATTCACGCGCCAATTTTTTTTGAACACCACGCGTATACAACAATATTACCTAAACATCCTTACACCAATATGATAACTAACTATGATATGTTTCAAGGCCTGCGTGAGAGAGTATGTTTGAGCTAGGAGTTCGTATAGAACTCAAAACCAATGAATTACAGTATAATTTCTTGAACAGGAAATGTAAATGATTCATCCAGCTCATTCCATTCAGTTTATAATTTTGATTCTCTAAAATATTGGTTAGCTAATTTCAATACTTCATCAGCTAAACCAAATGATGCTTGATAACCAGCTCCAGCAATACCATAATTATGAATAATGGATCCTTGTCTTTCGATTCTTGGACCACCGACTCTGGCTGGTCTGAAACCAACATATGACTCAATAACATCAATATCCTCAGTTTCTAAACCAGGAATATATTTATTAATTCTTTCAATGATTCTTTCGTTCAATTTTGGATCGACAACACTGGACCAATTGTTCTCTAAGAAAGTACCACCAACAATACCACCACCTTCAATACGTGGGAAAGCGTAGAAGGATTCGCCTGCGAAACCAGGAATAGAGAGAGCAACTTGTTGTTTGAAATTGTTTCTGATACGAACAATTTGACCTCTGATTGGGTAAACCTTTTCATCTTCAACACCACCTAAGAATCTAGCTAATAAACCAGTAGCATTGACAATTAGATCAGCTCTTTTTTTGGAGTGATGTAATTCATAAGCTTCATTAATATGCTTCAAGTTCTTTCTTTGTAAAGTTCCTCCCAAGCTAAAAACTTTTTGTAACACATAGTGCAAATAAGTTGTTGTAGTGATTGTAACAGAATCAAATGAGTAACCAGAGACAATATCTTCATCACTTGGGAGTTCGTCATCTCTCAAACGACGAACGTTTTCAACAAAGCTATCAAAGAACCATTTTAGACCCTTTAAAGGTTCTCCTTTGGCGTCTACTTCATTCTTTCTATAATATGTAAAATGTTCAACACGATGAATACCAGTGTTTGGTTGAGTTTCTGCAAATTCAAGGAATTTACGATAGGCCTTCTTATCTAAATCTTGCAAGAATTTCTCTTCTCTCGAGGCAAAACTCCCCCAGTTGGCACCAGCAAAGGGAGAAGTATACTCAATGTTGATATCACCAGGAATGTTTTTGGCAACGATTGAAACATCATATCCATTTTCTAATAGTGTCCAGGCAGAGGTTAAACCAACAATACCAGCACTGGACAAAAACAGAATATGTTAGAAATCAAATATTACAAATGACAGAGGTTCTGCCTTTAACTAGAAACTTACCCAACTACAACGACTTTCTTACCCATTTTTGATTTTTTGAATTGTACTTTTAAAGAGATAGAAAAGAAATTGTCTGTTTTTTCTTCTGATTACGATGGTTCGATTGGTTTTGACGGATATATTTCCTCAAAGGGCGACTGATTGTGTTTGTACAAAATAGTAACTGTGCCTTCACCAACTTTCAAGATCTCTCTGGCCATAAACTCTCGAAGTAATTGCAATGATAAACGTCATAGTGAAATTAGTCACCTCATCTATACCTTCCCTTTTTATGAATTTTTTGGCTTTAATGCCTAAATCTCTCACTATGGACACCTCTTTACTCTCCAAAATCTGGCTGACCCGTATCAGCAAGGCGTAGATCCATGTAGATATTTGCTTTGGAGTGCTGTTACTTAACCATCTAGTACAATATATGATTAGTTTTATAGCTAATTCATGGTCAAAGTTTGAAATAAGGGCAGTTTCAGGCTCATTGGTCATGACAAACTTTCTCCATTCAGTGAAATTGTTTGGGAATTCAAAAGTTGATGGGATATCCAGGTCTCCAATATCTGGTAATTTGGATTTATCTAATTCATATTGCTGAATTATCTCATCTAATACGCTTTCAGTGATTAATTGTGAATTACTTTCATCTATTGTTATTTTCACCTGTGTAATGTCGTTATCATAATCAATTTCTTTACGAATGAACATTATCGGGGAGCTTGATTCTGATTGTTTGCGTACCATTGCTAGATATGTTTCAGCATCTGTTGGAATTGTGGTTGGTGTTATGGAGTTTAGTTTCTCTGGAGAAATAGGTAGTGCACGATGTTGACCGAAGACTGGGTCCAATTGATGAGGGTTTCCATTCTTGTCTTGTCTCTTGTAGTTCTTATTCGATGAACCACTGGATCTCTTCTTCGGTCCCATTATTCTTTTTAATTTTTGATCGTTCTCAAGTCAATTTAGGTGAAGTTGTTTGAAGTGATGTAATTTATTTAAATTACCAAAAATTATCTTTTATGTAAATATATATAAATATATTGCTATGACAGAGAGAGGATCTACAATCGAAGAATTCACAAGTAGTTCTTTGTAGAAATGAGATTAAGTTGCAGTTTATTCTATGGATTTGGAGTGGATTCCAGAGATAGACCACTGTTTAGCTTTCTCTTTTTCTTTTTTTTAATAACTAAAGAAGGTTTTCTCTTGAGTTTCATGATAACTTGATCGTCAAATGGACTATCACAGGCTGGACATTTGTTATTATCCGGAATAAAACTCAGAACTTGGAGATGTGATTAGTATATGAGGGTCAAAACAACGAGATGATAAAATCTAATACTTACTGCACAGACAGACACTGCAAACATATCCAATATCAACAACTTTCCCTGTGAGGAAACAAGAAGCTCTAAAATCAATGCTTCCAGCAGCAGGTTTGATAAGAATCCCTCTTAATGAAGGCTCAATGAAAAGAGCAGTCTATGTCAATAGTTAGTATATCAGTAAACAAAACATGTACACCAAATGGTGACTAGAAGGACTTACTGAAAAATAATGAACTAAACCTTCGAGGTTCTCCACCAAGAGATAGACACCATTAGTGGCATCTGCAGCTTGTTGTAAGAACGTAGAATCCTGCTGAAATTGTACGACATCAATCGAGATCTTCAGTTTCTGTGCACTAAAAATACAGTTCATGATTGGGATGTAGTTCAGGTTCTCATCTTCACTGAGGTTAATGATCAGTATTTTGGCTTTGTATTGCGGATTAAACTGTTGGGTCTTATTGATGTGGGTTAATGAGAGTGATAGTGAACTGGATAAATGATTTTTAGCAGTGGATTTGGTTGGCTCTTTTGTTAATAAGTCATGCATTTTGGTCAAGAAAGATTCATCAACGACTCTGAACGCTCTGTACATTTGTGGATTAACATATTGTGTCTTTTCTTGTTTTGAAGGTGTATCTTCAGGTGATGCTGACCTTAAATCTGATGCTGTTTCCGCGTTTTTGTCATGTGGCGGCTCTTGTTCTTGTTGTATTTCCTCTTCATCTTCAGGCAGTGGGTATAGAAATCTGGCACCATTAATATCACTTGCGATTATTGACACCTTATTTGAATTATTTAAAGCAAGATGCGCATTCATTCCGATCAGAAGACTCCCCAGTACTGACTTTATTGAAGTTTTTGTTTGCAGCTTATGCCATGATTCAGAATTTGTATCAATGATTATACTTAATAACGAAGGTGATTCCTCTGAGTTTTTGTTAGTTCTAGTCCCTAAGAATAAAGGCAGAAAACATACGGTTGAATCTCCTCGTTCGTGCATCAGTTGTGAATGTTTTATCTGCAATCGCATCCATTTCTTTCCTACTTCACTTGTTTGAAACTTATCAATTTTGTTTGGAGTTGTATTTTTTCGCTACTTTGAAAATTTACGTCAAAATGTCGAAGTGCACTGAAAAATAAACATCATCAGAACTTATATTTAAACTTGGATCTTCACAACAACGCTGTCAGTCAGAGAGTAAGTAATGACAATTCTGTTAGAAGCAGAGTTCCAATCTATGGAGGTAATGTAATTTTCAACAGAATCTGCTATTGGGTCTAGTCCACTCCCTGTGTCCCCATCGATATCCATACTCTTGTCAGTGAATTCTGCTTGATATTCTGCAACAAGCCTTAGTTTCTTTTGTGAGGTCACATCAATCTTAAAAACAAAAAATCCACTTTCCAAAGTCCCCACAGCTATGTGTTTCTGATCAGGTGAGACCTTAGCAATCATAATGGGTATACCATCTAGCAATTCGAGGTAAGCTTCTTCATTCGAATCCTTCAGGCTCCACAATCTGATCGAGCTGTCAAGTGATGTACTTATTATAAAATCATTACCTATCCATGAACTTGATGTGATTGGTAATGAATGGCCCGTGAATATTATAGTATTATTAAAATTGGAGCCATTCCATACTCTTATGGTACGGTCATCTGACGCAGTTAATAACAATGATGATTCGGGATTGTATTCAAGAACAGAAAGTGATTTCCGATGTCCCAATAAGCTTCCAAGTGGTGTTCTATCACCAATGTTGAAAACCAAAGCTGTTCCATTTAGTCCTGGTACGACAACTCTAGAATCATCTATCCATGCGGCGTCTATCCCTAATGTCTCTTGTTGTGCTGCTGGTAAATTAGTTGTAGCAACAGTACTAATTGGAGTTGCTGATATCGCACTTGAAGGAGCAGTAATGGGGGTACCGGCTGGAAACGAAGAGACTGGTTGCCCTGGGTTATTTCCACTGGAGTCCTTCGACAGATCGAAATGCTGTAGCATGCTACCAGATTGAACATTCCAAATAACAGTCACGTTATCAACATCTGTGGTTAACACATGATTTGAGTCAGGACTCCATTTAATAACTATAACAGACGAATGGTGTAAATATAAAACGTTTCTTAGTTTACCATCTGCAGTCCATAGTCTTAATTCACCATTTTCTGTGGCAGTCAACACTAAGTGTCCTAGTGGAGACCACGAAACAGCAGTTATATCAAATTCTAGGATTGGATGACTTAAAACGATTTCTTTCGTGTCTGATTCAACAAGAACGACAATCTTAGCACGGCCCTCTTTAGCACCATAAGCTAAAACTTGAGGCGATTTTGGGTTGAAGTTAGAGCAAGTGCTTGATTGGAACGTATATGTTTTAGTTAAAACGTCGATAAATTCAGGAGTACTCTCTCTAGTATGCTCATCACCATTTAATTTATTATAATCTTCATTTGCTCTTAATTGGAAACGGCCTTTAAATTCCAATGGTTCATTTATATTCTTTTCAATGTTAAGGGCCTCAAAGAGCGATAGTCTCTGCGGCGATTTTTCCAATAATCGATCCACATGTGTATATAACAAACCCTTCTGTATGAGGTTCACTAATGAACCGATTGGAACATGTTCACCAAACGAGCGATCAAATTTATCAATGTTTGGTGATTCTTTGAATAGTGAGAATGCGCTTGTTTCGAGCCCAAGCTCCTGTAGATATCTCCATATAAGATAATTCACTTCATCAGACGAAACAGACATTGAAAACTTGATCTATTTAAGCCTTCGAAGTCGATATTTATGGTTATCTTTTGGCTGTTCAGATTATAAACAAAAATTTGTTAATTTTGTTTTTCATTTCAGAGATTTCGCGAATGTGCACTAGAAAACAATAACAAAAACAATTGGAATAAAAATGTAAACACAAGCACCAAATTTGTAGCAGGTTGGGCCGCTGCTCAAATGGAAGAGCCTATAGAAATTCTCACAAGCGAACATGATGTAATTGAATTGCTGTATGTCTGTTAACCGTTTTCCATAATAAAGATAGAATTATTAACATATCTTGAAGGTCCAGTGATGATGAGATGGTTACATCTACACAGAAGCCACAGGGCGCTGAAGTATTGGTCGTGAACTCATCAAGCCCAGTTAAAGAGCGTTATCTTCCCAGAAAACTGAATAGGGATACATTTGTGGTTTCAAGTACACCCCCTCTTCCTCTTGCTTCAAAGTCTCTGAGTTCAACCAAGGCCCTAGATGATATAGTCAACATGGGTATCTTCACCGATTCAGATGATGATATAGTTATTCACCCCACTTCAGCGAGACTGAACACAGATGAAAGGCCATTGAAACAATTAAAATCACTTAGTTCAGAAAAAGTCCCATTTGATCCTTCTAATGCAAAGAAATTATTTGACCTACCGCCGCTTTTCGTCGCTGACGACGAAACGAATGACTCTATTGTAAACAGCTCTTTCAATGTATTTGAATCTGCCCCATCTATACCTCCTGCGAAGCCAAGTCGTGAAAGACGAAGTCATTATAGAGAAAATGATGATGATGATGATGATGATTTAATGATATCTGAACATAACGTTATTCTTTCAAGCTCACCGACAGGCCCTGATCACCATTCTGATAATGAGCCAGCTAATGGCATATTTGCCTCAAAATCTGAGGTGGAGAGGCCAAGATCTGTAGCTATTTTTGGAGGTATTTCAGAAACCATTACGAAAGGAAAAAAAGAAGAATCGGCCATCACACAAAGTCTTAATCCATTCTTAAACTCCTTCTTGAAAAGCGATACGGAAAACAGACAGAACTTGGAGAACTTACGAAGAAACTTCCAAAGTGATTCGAATACTGCTATTTTACAAGCGATTTCTCGCTCACTGACGGAGCCTATCATCACTGAGCATGAAGTGAGACCAGAACCGGGCCAGAGAAATGCTACGAGATCTGTTGAATCGACAAAGGTTAGGACAACAAAAGAACAAAGAGATCAAATAAAGCATCAGAAGGAGAAAGCCAGGAGAACGAAAAGGTTGTACCAAGAGCTGAATAAATCCAAGAGAACAAAGGATGAGCTACTATCAGAAATGATGCTTGAAATTCCATCTGATATAATATCCATCCTTAAATCAATCGAGTATAAACAGGACCTAGAGCCTATTCATATCAAGGAAGTTTCAACTTCACCATTATCCAAAGAAGTTGCAATCAAATGGTCGAGGAAATCTAATTCAAGATATATACCTGAAACTGACACTTTTGAGTCCGCTGACTTTCATTTAATACATGAAGAGGAAATTTGTTATGTCTTCACTGCAAACAATTTTGTGGATGCAATAGAAAATGATGAACTGATCGAGAAGTTCAAAAATATCAAAATGAATACTCAAAAATCTAAAAATATTCTCCTTTTAATCATTGGATTAGATGTTTTGTTTTTGAGATTGAAAAATCTTGAAAATAGAGAATTTCAAGAAAGAGTTAGAAGTGGGCTGTCTGAGGATTCACTGCCAAATAGTGTTACTGAAGAGGTACCTACAACTAAGAAACAGAAAAAGAAGACTTCAAAGGAAACCACTACAACCTTAGGAATAAAAGGGATCGAATCTGGCATTTTAAAATTGCAAATAAATGGAATTAAAGTATTTCCTACAAAGAACGTTCATGAGACAGTTCAATGGCTAAGGTCATTCACATATACAATTGCTTCAGCACGCTATGATAAGTTTGAGAGAAATCAAGATCTTGCTCACATAGGTGCTGTTAGATCAGGAACTGATGTCAAGGATACATATTCCAAAATGCTACAACATTTCAAACTAATGACAACATTGAAAGCGGAAAAAATCATCGATGAGTTTCCAACAGTATATAATCTATACAAGAGTATCAATGGTGGACATCCAATGACTGATAATAATGGGAGGAAAATCGTGAATGGGAATATTGAGATTGGTTTGAAGAAATTGTTTACGACATATGATGAGAATGAATTACTGAAGGAAAATTAGCTTTTCACAAAATTTGCAATGAAATTGTTTAATTTAATCTATTATTTTCTGCTTTTTTTGATGAATTGAAGTTTTTCAAATGATTTCAAAGCTTGCAAATCATCAATATTGATTTCATCTTTATGGCTTGTTTCAACTCTTTCAACAAACTCATGGATTTTTGAAATTTCATCATCATTGAAAGGATATCCATTTGCAAGCAATCTATTCAAGAAAAATAAAGATCTGTCAAGAACATTAGAGTTACTTGATTTAGATTCCAAGAATTTCAGAATTGAACCACTTGACTGTAATTTCACCAAAACCTCTGAATTTTCAGTGGATAATGACAATAAACTATTCAATAATGATAACAGTCTCAGTAGAACTTTATCATTATTTTGGGATTGTTCCACAATACGCCCTAGATCATCCCAACCTTTGTATTTCTCGAATAACTCTAACGAATCTTGATTGTTTCTAATAACATTGGATAAAGCATAAACCGCCTTCAAGTTGACTTCATCCTTAACAAGTTTGATTAGCAATTCAAGTCCCCTTTCATATTTAATGAAATCCTTTTGTGATTTTTCATTATTCTGAACAGCAGTTCCAATAACAGAGCTAGCGAAATTTTTAAATTCAATATTAGTTGATTCTAATTGATTTATGATGTTTTCCCAAAGTTTCAGGTTTTCAATATTATTGGCATTATCAAGATTTTCAATGAGCAGTTCAAAATTATCCCATGCTATTAGTTTTGCCTCATCATCTGCTTCAGGGTTCTCAATAACCGTTATAGCTTGCTTCATTAATGTAACATCATCAACTGCAGCACCAAACAATTGGGCTAATAATTCTGGATCTGGCGCACCAGCTTTCTTTTGTGTTTCTGGATCGTTTTGTGCTAATGACCAATTTAGTAATTTTTCCATCTTTACCTTTATTTATTCTATTGTACTTTTGTAGACGGAGAGATGATTAGAATATTTATAGAAAATGGTAGACCGCCAAAAGATGGTTATTTTTTTTTTTGCTAGAACCTTCGCGAAAAATTAAAGAAATCTTAAGATTATAAATTACACGTGATTATCACATGACCCATGTTTATTCAGCGTTAATAGATCTATAAAATTCCTGCATCAAATATTCAACATCCAATCCAGCATCTTTAAGTTCATTTGTCTGTCTGTATAGAAGTAGTATCGAATTCTCCAACTGTTGTTTGGTTAATTTGACGTTATTTAGAAGCTTTTTCAATTCATTTATATGATCAATGACTTCATTTGTCCCCCAATTCACCAAATAGCTCAACGATTTTGAATCATATTTTGTGAATAATTGATTATATAAATCAATAACGAGTTTTAAGTTTTGAAACTTAACAATTGATATTTCAATTAAATATTGATAAAGTTTTGGACGACCTTCAAAATCTTGAGATTCAATGACATTCTTAATTAATTGCTTTGTATGTGAACTTCTGTTATTCAAAAATAATGTTTTTGCAACATCAATTTGACCTAGTTCAATCAAATTATTCACAAGGTCTGTGATTTTGGTATTCGATAAATTATCTGTTTTGAAAGAATTGATCAACTTTCTCAAGATTTCATTCAATTTGTTCGAAATTTTTAAGCTCACAACTTTATGAACAAGTAATTCTTCAGGCGTACATGATTCTTCATAAACATTAAGTTCAATTTCTAAATCTTTCAGTTTCTTGATAGAATCACGATGGTTTTCATGAAAAATTAAAACTTCAATATCGTCCACGTTTTCGTCAATTTTCTTTAGGTTTCTTAAAATACTAGTATTATCAATACTTCTTGACCTGCTATGGATCTTGGAGCTTAAATCTTGTAGCAGTCCAGTATTACTGCTTTGCCTTTTATGTAAAGATTGTCTTTTCCCCTGCACACTGGATCTGTTTGAATTTTCAGAGATTGTCAAAAGGTTCATAGAGTCACGTAATTGTTTCTGTTTGATATTTTCAGCTTCAGATATATCTCTCAATTCATCTCTAGCTTTTTTGAAACCATTTATAATCTTTTGATAATGATCATAACGATCTGTTTGATAAATATAACTTAAACTATTATAGGTGATATTAATGGAATATGAAGTTTCTTCATTATTACCGCTATTGGGTTGTAATTGAACTAAAGAAACTTCTCGTAGGGGCCAACATTGGTCAGCAACTAAAGATTGTGAATTCTTAGAATCGATTTGAGGTTTATGTGCCTTTCTTCTCCTAGTAGCGATCAAAATCAGGTCATTTAATAAAAATATATGCGCAGGTTGTAAAGATTTAAATGTCACTGCATTTAATTCAAACCAACGACCACTTTCAACAATGATATGACGTCCTGGAATTGCAGCAATGAACTTTTGAGCTCCTTCAACGTGTTTGAAAAGACTTGACATCTCGCTCGACCAAATTTTCTCCAATAATAAAATACTACTTCTATCAACTCTTTTCTTTTGTCTCTTGATGGTATTTGATTTGGTTAAATCATTGGTCTGTTCCAACTCCCATTGGATTTTTTTTTCAGCAGTTTCTCTCATCGTGTTTGTTACTTCAAACAACTCATTAATCGCATTCCTCAAGAACTTCAATTCTTCATCAGTTGATTGTAATTCTTTTGAGGTTTTTAATAATCTCTGGTAAGTTTGTACTGATGTTGATTTGATATCGTTCACTATCTTATGATTCAATGAGGATAGATTTGAATTGAAAGTTTCAATATCAGATGCAGTTGATTCAGAAAGTCTAGATGAAATGAAAAGCTCGGCGTTAAACTCAGGATCAGCCAATAATTGAATGATAGAGCTATCATCCAAGTCCAATAACCCTTTGGCAGCCGAACTTGTCTTTTGAGGATGCGGCCTTGGTTGTTGAGGATCTTCAGTGTAATTACGTGCTTGGTGGTCAGGATATACCTGCTGAGATCTGATAGTACCGCTTCCAGATGATAGAGGTGGTTTAGTTTGATACTGCTCCAAAATCCCTGAAGGCAAGGCAGGAATGGTACCGTCTTTTTTCATGAGTTTAGAAAGATCAACAGATTGATTAATGGACATTCTTCTTTGCATTGATTTCCCCATTTTAGCTTTATCCTTTTCTTGAATAGAGGGGAGAGTGGCTTGAAGATCATTGCTGTTGTAATTAATCTGGTTCATATTCAAATAAGGATTCACATTCTTAGTTGTTGATGATGGTTGTTTATTAAATGTTCTCGTCTTCTTCACGTTTATAGACGACATATTGAATCAAACAGGGTTGTCAAATAGGAGAGATGATGATAAACCAAGTGCAACTAGAGAGCCTGCAATTCAATTGTCCCAATGAATTTTTTTCCAAGTAATGATGTTTGTCTATTGAGCTTTCACTTCAGTTTGATTATTTTTTGGTGTTTGTTGGAAACATTCGCGAATTATGAGCGGATTAGTGAACCATGAGCACTCCGGATAGGCCATGAGGTTTAAACCAAGTGGTGAATGATGACGAGCCTACAGTGACAAGCCCGTGACCTCGAATAAACCAACCAACATCTATTTGTTAGATCAATCAGCTATTTTGGGTACGGATTTGGATATATGATGCGAGAAAATTATACACAAACCTTATCGAACACAAAATATCTTGTATATGTCTAAGGCTGTTAGTGTAATTGATTTCCAAGTACTCTCCTATGCTTTTGATCAGTGGAAGAATCAGTAGGAGATGTTTTTGTAAAAATATTCTCTTAATCCTCTATCAACTTGCGCGATAGTTCAGTACGTCAATAGATTTCGAACCTTTCAGACGCTTCAAGATAAATCACAGGAGGGATTGAGGAAATTAAATTAAAAGTAAACGGTGCAACATACAACCACACTTTAAATGATCAGATCATTACATATAAAGAACTCATTTAAAGATCATAAGATTACACGCATTAGTGCTATAGACTAACGACTGGCAGATAAGCCCAATTTATTGAAACAGTTATCAAAACCATACCTAAGCACGACTGGCAGTATAAGCAGCTCTTTCTTCTTCGTATCTTCTCTTGTCAGCTTCAGCTTTTTCCTCATATGGAACTTTTTCTTCTGGAGTCAAAGCTTTCCATCTTTCACCTAACAATTTACCAACACTACCGAATGAGATACCTGGGTTTTCAGATCTGACAATGTCTCTGTTGTCATTAGCGAAGAACATGTAAGCAGACAATGATCTTTTTGGAGCATTTGGGTCCTTCTTCTTTCTGGTGGTCTTTGGTTTTCTGGTAGCAGTAGACATTTTTCTAGTTGTTATTGTTAGTCTATGTATTTGGGAGATTGTATGGGGCCAAATAAAAAATAGGAAATCGTTGTTTATATAAATAACCAACAAGTTTTGGCAGTTATCACTATGGTAACAACTTAATAAAAATTCAATAAATAATTAATAAAAAAATTAATCTCCATGGAAACCAAAACAAACGCGTCAAATATTCCAACTCAGTCCAAAAACAACAAACGAGTTCGCGGAAATTGAAAAACAAACTGGGCCCGTCTGGAGAAAAAAAGGATCAACACGATTTCCCACTTTTTTTTCATCAAAATTCCACAGGCCACACTGGATTTGCCAATTGATAATTGTTCAAAATGATAGGTTAGTCTCAATTTACATACTCTTTGTAGGCTTTATTGTTTGCTTGAGTAGTCAATATTTTCTTGTGGGATTTGTTGGTTCTGGTTGATGTCTCCTAATTATCTCCAGAGTCGCGCATACCTTCTTGCTATAGAGCTAACTAAAAAACTGAACGTTGATAGTTGGTCAAATTACCCCCTAATTTCGCAAAATTCAGTTGTACAAGGTCTCTATTAGGCTTCTATCAGTTGCTTTTTCCCCATTTGGATGTATTATCGACAAATTGTTGTTGTTGAATGATTTCTATATTTTTCCCCATACTAAAATTTGTACATACTAAATTAACTACTAGTTGAGTTTTGTTAGTAGTTTTTAACTATGGGAGATAAAATGCTTTAATTTGCTACCAATTTTTTTATACTACAAGATTTTTGCTGTATTTGGCAAGAGGTGTTTGGATGTAAGATGACTAATATATTACGTAACAACAGTAAGAAGCTACACCTATTTCGTATTTACAAGATTTTGTCATTAACTTCATAACTAAAGATTATTCACTCTATCATATGCCACCAAGCTATCTGGACTTAGGCCCTGTGATTGCACATACTTTTATAGTTAGTAATTGGCTTGCTTTTGCTAAATAAATAGATTTGGGATACTCACTTCTCCCATCCTCAAATTGGCTATAAAGAACTTTTTAACACATCGGTCAATACAGGCCATTTCACCTTTATTTAGTTCAGATTCAGCATATTCCTCCGGTATACATTTTCTCGCGCAATTGTATAAAATACTTTATGGATTGTTAGTAAAAGATGTTGAGGTTCATCTTCTCCATGTCAACTTACTTATTGAAGGTTGTATTCATAGCATCAAACTGGATAGCAGCCAACTTGACTTTCTCAGGATCAGCTTCCTGGTTATTGAGCGTCTGCTGGAGCATAAAAGACATATCGAACGGTATTAAAAGCGGAGTTTGTTTTAGTTTAACCTGGTCTTCACACAAGGTCTTCGCTTCTTAATAGGCTACGTTGAAAAAAAACTACACACAATTCGCGATTAAATCATGTGATACACACGTGATGCATCTCTGTTCCTATTCCATGTCTTTTATTTCATGTCCTAGGAAATGGAATTGTATTCAGATACCAAAATTATATGAAGAGGATTGAATTGGAGTGGGGTTTTCACTTATTTTTTCCACTTCTTCATTTCCCCATTTCTTTGTTCTATTGTTTTATTCACTTTACACAAATTGCATATTAGGAAAATTTATCCCTCGAAAATAAAGGGCTTTTTCTAAACAAAATTGTAACTTACACAACGTGTCTCTATCATTGAATTAAATACAAGATGGTCCATGTTCTCTTAACTAATGATGACGGCCCTTTAAATGATGAGACCTCCCCATATGTTAAGTTCTTGGTTGATGCTATTCAAACTGAAACAGATTGGGAACTTTCAATCTGTGTTCCACACACTCAGAGATCCTGGATTGGTAAAGCTCACTTTGCAGGTCAAGATCTAACCGCCTCCTTCATCTACCCAACTCATGAAGGTAATGCTTATCAAGGACCGTATCCACAACCTCAACCACATTTACAAAAACAATATAAGGAATGGGCTCTAGTTGATGGTACTCCTGCTTCTTGTGCTGATATTGGTATTCATCATCTATACAAAGACTCCAAGGGACCTGTTGATTTGGTTATCTCTGGTCCTAACTTTGGAAGAAATACATCTGCCGTATATATTACTAGTTCAGGTACCGTTGGTGCTGCAATGGAAGCTTCATTATCTGGCAAAAAAGCTATTGGTTTAAGTTTTGGTTTTGAAACAAGAAAGTTGAACGTTGAACAAACTAAAGAAGCCTCTAAAATAAGTGTCGCTTTAATTAAACATCTTTATGAAAATTGGGATGACTCTGTTGATGTATACAGTGTGAACATTCCATTGAACCCAAAATTGAAATATGGTGAAACCAAAATTCACTATGTCCCAATCTTGGAAAACAGATGGAATACCCTATTTGAAAGACATGATTCTAACAAATCTATCGAACAAGAAAAGGAAACCGATATAATTGATGGTTCAAGTGCAGATGAAATTAAATTCAAATGGAAACCTGATTTCCATGCTGTTCATAAGAGTGTTGTAGAGAGTGAATCTAAAGGGGAACTAAATGATGGTGTTGTTTTGAACAGAGGTGAAATCTCGTATGTATTGATAATTTCAACCCTTTTTTACAGGCTCGTTACTAACAAATTATCACAGTGTTACTCCATTGAAGTCTATTTTCAAGAGTTTGGCAATTACTGGAGAAATCAAATTACCACAGTAAGTTCAAGTCAGGTAAACTTGAAAAGAAATAAGGAATGTGTATATGAAATACCAGAAATTCGTATTTGGAATTACCTTCACTTTCTTGTATTTTTTTTTTTCCTTTCTATAATATTATACTTGTTATGATCACTAACATTTTCTACAGAGGTGTCAAAGACTTTTCAAATATTGAATCTGCTGGTTTAGTATATTTATCCATTGATCAAAACTCATATATATACCCCGCCATCTATCAAGCTATTGAAAAGTATCTACCAAACATTAGAATCACAAACTCAAGACCAGAAACTACAACCTTCAAAACATTTCAATATGGTGATTATGAAGAACTAGATTTTGACCGTATCTATTCTGATGACAACT
The DNA here is from genome assembly GCA_030562945.1 of Wickerhamomyces jianshihensis. Classification (NCBI taxonomy): domain Eukaryota; kingdom Fungi; phylum Ascomycota; class Saccharomycetes; order Phaffomycetales; family Wickerhamomycetaceae; genus Wickerhamomyces; species Wickerhamomyces jianshihensis. The sequence continues at coordinate 65,441 of JAKUAH010000004.1, forward strand.
ATTTAATCAACTCATACATTTATAGAAAAGCACTGATCAGAAAGCATTATCTGGCCCATACCATTCATTCATATATTGTCAAGAATCCTAGATCCATCTTGAACACTGCATTTCCAGAAACTTTCAACCTTGAAGTTGATTATGCTGAATTCTTGGAAGATTCATTAGATGAAGCCTACGAATTGAGAACAGAGATTGAACAAGGTGATAAAACATGGATATTAAAACCTAGTATGAGTGATAAAGGTCAAGGGATCCGCATTTTTAATACCATTGACCAATTGCAAGAAATATTTGATTCATTTGAAGAAGGTATCAACACCGATGATGAAGATGAAGAAGCTGAAGAAGGTAATGACAATCATGGTGTAATTACTTCTCAGCTTAGACATTTTGTCGTTCAGCAATATATTGACAATCCATTGCTTCTTCCAAATTATAACAACAAGAAATTCCACATTAGAACTTATGTTTTATCAAGTGGTTCAATCGAAGTTTTTGTTTTCAAGAAGATGTTGACCTTATTTGCACTTACTAAATACTCGAAAGCTGATGTCAAAGATGAAAAGATTTCGATGTTTGGTCATCTGACAAATACTTGTTTACAAGGTGAGGAAGAAATCCTAAAGAATAACTCTGTTGTTGAATTTTGGGAATTGGAGGGTTTACTTAATGAAGATAAAACCAAAATATTCAAACAGATCTGCTCTATTGTAGGTGATGTTTTTAAAGCAGCAGTTAGCGTCGATAAGATGAACTTTCAACCTTTGAACAATGCATTTGAAATCTTTGGACTTGATTTTATTATTGACGATCAATTCAATGTTACTTTATTAGAAGTTAATTCTTACCCTGACTTTAAGCAAACTGGTGATGATCTGAAAGAACTAATTTATAGTTTATTTGATTCTGTTGTTAAAGAATCTGTTTTACCATTTTTCAAAGATACCAAACGAAAAGAGAATGAATTATTAGTTAAAGTTTTAGATCAAAGTACAAACGATTGGTGATTTGAACAGAATCCGAACAGTCCCTTTTATTTATTATCAATAAAACTTTTTAAATTCTAATTTCTTCTTCTACGATTACTTCTTCTTGTAGCGACTTCTGGAACCGGTGTACTATTCGAAGAAGATGATGAATCTTTCTCTTTTGTCGCAGAAGACGTAGCAGTAACAGAAGAAGCAGTAGTAACCTTTTCAGTTTCTTTAGCAGTACTCTCACTAGCCAACTCTTTTTGATATATATCACTCTCATCAGGATCACCATTCATTTCTTTAGCCCAATTGTATAGTTTTTCTTTAACATATTGAGCTCTTACTATACCGTTCCTTAAAGTCTGCAAACTTCTTAGATATTCTTGACTTCTCTGCACAGCCACTTGGCTTAATTGTCTGGTATCTTCAGCATCTTGTGGTGATAACCCATAATCAGGATCAATTTTAAAAGTGGGTAACGCAAAGAATGGGTCAACTTCTTGCGTTGATTGCTTTCTGGTTATTCTTCTATCATTATCTTCTAAGTTCTCAGCTAAGATTTTCTTCTCTCTTTCTTCTTGGGATAAATTGAAGTCATATTCTGGAAGTGCTAGCTTGGCCTCCAGGAATCCATTTGAATCTTCACCAAGGAAAATATCTAGTAAAGAGGTAAGTTGTATCACCAGATCTTGCTCTTTTTCAATAGTTTCAACAGTCTGTTGTGCCAGGTGTCGTAAAATTTCACTCGAATACGTTCTTGAGATGGATTCTCTGGTTACAAGGTCTGTTGTTTGCTGAATTGGTGCTAGGATAGATTCAATGTCAATCCCCAGGTATGGGTCATCATCGTCATCATCATACTCAGCCTCTGACTGGATACCCGGTTGATTTGAATCATTTTCTTCATCATGGTATGTATCAATCCTTCTTCTTTTCACCACTGCTCTTTGTTGGCGATTATAGTGAATTGTTTCTATATCATCAATATCATTGTTGAAACCGTCAATTTGATCCCTATGCACTTTGTCGGCCCCAGTCTTCAATTTATTACCTCTATTAGAGAGTTCACCATCAATAAAGCCTTCAGGTAAGTCTTTCGCAGTTCTTTTCCCTTTGACTTTTTCTGAGAAGGTACTTAGTGAGTGGAGCTGTTAGTACTAATATCAGATAGTGGTCACTTCAGCATCACTTTGGAGTTCTGTCAGTGTCCTGAAAATACTCACTTAATAAATTTCAAGATCCCCACTTCAGTGAGCTCAAGTTCCGTAGCCATTTCTCCTTATTCTTTGTATAAGTGAGAAGTTCACCTTTTGTTTATATGGTGATTCTTATGTTATGTTCCATTTTGGCACTTCTGAAAGCTAATGAAAAAGCACTGTTAGCCAAATATGGCAATGTGGGCGAATCAAGTCTTTGTCAATCCACGTGACATATCACATGATATTTGATTCACACACACCACTATTGCTTCGCGTCTTCAAAAGTGAAACGCGTCGACGCGCCATCTAAATTTTTGTTGAAAAATACCTTCTTTTCGTTTCCTAACATTTCAATATCTAAAAGTCATCCTCAAACTATATCACAATGCTTGAAGCCAAATTCGAAGAAGCTGCTCTGTTCAAAAAGGTAAGTTTTCTTGTTGTTTTGCTGTTTTCCACATATAGTCACTAACGTTTTCCAGATTATTGATTCCTTCAAAGATACTGTTCAGCTATGTAACTTTAACTGTACGGAGCAAGGTATCACTGTTCAAGCTGTTGATGACTCTCGTGTTCTATTAGTCTCTCTATTGGTTGGTGAAGATACTTTCCAAAGTTATAGATGTGACCACAATATCACCTTAGGAGTCGACTTATCTGCTCTTGCTAAGGTTTTAAAAGCTGGTAATAACTCTGATACCTTAACACTGGTGGCAGAAGATACTCCAGATAATGTCTTACTTGTATTTGAAGACACTGAAAAAGATAGAATCTCCGAATATTCTTTAAAACTGATGGAAATTGAATCTGATTATTTAAATATTGATGATATGGATTATGATTCTATTGTCACCTTGCCATCAACTGACTTCCAAAAAACTACTAGAGATTTAGCACAACTATCAGACTCTCTGGCCATTCTTGTTACTAAAGATACCATTAAATTTGTTGCTAACGGTGACATTGGTAGTGGTAGCATTATTGTTAAACCATTCACTGATATTGACAAGCCAGAAACTTCTGTTAAAGTTGAACTAAATAAACCTGTTGATTTAACCTTTGGTGTTAAATATTTGACTGATATTGTCAAAGGTTCATCTTTATCCCAAAGCATCACTGTCAAATTGGCTGACCAAACACCAGCCCTATTCGAATATAAATTACCAAGTGGTTACCTACGTTTCTACTTAGCTCCAAAATTCGAAGATGACGAGTAAGCTTGATGCTCACAATACCATGCTCATTTTCTATATAGTTTAATTTCACATCTCCTGCTTTTGTTAATTTATGTACTTATCAATTTTCATTAAAGTCATCATAGATTAGACCGGTAATTGTGATTGTTTGGCATCCACTGGTTCTAGATAGGCAGACCGTGTCAATGACCTTGAAGTGATGGGTAATATCAGTCTATAAGCATCGTGTTGGTTCAAGTAGTATCTATGAAGTCTTTTAAGCCTTATGAATCCCATATTTTCATAAAGTGATATGGCTGGTATATTCACCACTTCTGCCTCCAGCATTATCTCATCAACACCCTGCTTGATCATTTCTTCTATTGTAAGTTTGACAAGTTCCTTTGCAAGCCCTCTACCTCTATAAGTTTTCTGAACAGCTAGCATTCCAATATATCCTCTTGATCTAACATCCCTATGTGTCTCAATTTTACCAATGACCGTACCAACATTCACACCATCTCTATTTCTGACAAGGAAACACAACTCAGGCCATTGGTTCAAGAAGAATCTGTAGATATAAATTGAGTATGGCTCCGATAGATCATCTCCTATTAGAGTCTTTACGTCTTCAAAGTCGGACTCATTGTCAAGGTCAAGATGATGGTAAGCGAATTCTGGGTCAGACATATCTATTTATATATATTGGAATACCGATAATGGCAGAACAAGACCCTAGAATAGCACCAAAACTACAGGTTTGTTTTGCTTGTCTCTCTAAATAATTGTAATTTGATTGGGAAAAAAGTGAGGAATTCGCGGATTCGCGGGAAATCGTGATTCTGAGTGGATTTTGGCACAAAACAAAGAGATTAATTTAAATGGCAAACGAGTAAACAAAAATTTGAACGATTTCTTTATTCTGGTCGTTCATGCTCAATCCAGGAAGAAATGAGTGGGAAAGAAGTCACATTATTTAATGCACATACAGGGCTAAGCATAAAGAGTAATCGCTTTTACTTCATTTCAATAGATGAGCTCAAAAGGTTCTGTTCTACCCAACTGAGGATTCCTTTAAATCAGATTTTCCTTCTATCTGCTTTGGGTTTACGATTGAAGAATTCTAATCTCGATGAGATAGATGAGATTTATGTTTTTGATAAAAACCTTTTTTCTTCTGAAAATGGTGACAATGCTGCATATTTGACAAGGTATTTGCAATTAGAAGCAATGGATAATTTCGATAGCTTAATTCAACCCATCAGCTCCCCATTATTTGACTTTGATCTGGAGAAAATAAAAAGTAGCAGAAATTCAAGGCAGCTTTTGAGTTTACTGACGACTAATCTTGGATGGGCTGCTGCAATTGAATCTGATTCAATATTCTTTACAAAAAAGTCCTTGGAGTTAGACAGAAGAATTACAGTGCTGTTCAAGTCATTAAAAGTGGCTTTCCAATATATTGAATCATATTGCTCAGAAATAACCAAGAATTATGATTCAACTGTTGGGTATGCTCAAGATTTGCAAGGTCATCTACTTCACACTAGTTGGAGAGACCATTTTGGAAAGATTTCACAGATTAAAATGACTGATAAAAAGCCTTTATCGAGTCTATTGGATGAAAACCAATTGAAATCACAGAGTGCAAATAGTTTTAAATTAAATGAAAGTATTAATAATGAGTTCTTGAACTTGAAACCAATAATTGAAGAAAGTGGCGAGCAAAGGAAAAAAATTGCTAAAGAGTTAGCAAATTTTGAAGAGGAGGCTTCAAATATTCTCAAAACGCTTAATGTTAGTGAAACTTTGGAAGAGCTTCAACTGCTTAGTAACAGAGTCCAGAAAGATAGTAGGAACTTCCTGGATAGGGAATCACTGGATAATATAGATATGGACATCATCCTGGATGCTTTTCAGAGACATAAGCGTGATCTTGCTGGACAGATCTATGATTTCTCAAATCAAATATATAATCATCTGTTGTCAGAGAAAACTTTCTTCTTAAAAGTTCAACTTAATTTGTCCAAAATTTTAAGAAACCTATCCTTAGTGCAATCTCGAATGGTAACTTTAAGAGAAGGAATTAACGCTGTTTCTGCTAAAATCGAAGAAGTTAAATCTGTTGAATCTTCATTGGCGTATTCTGCTGATCTTCCACTATTATATGGGTTATACATGATTGAAACAATTAGAAGAGACCAATGGTTACAGGAAATGAAAACTTTAACCTCCAAGACAAATGAAAACCTTGCTTCAATAAGAGAGAAAGAAATTAAATTTAGAGGTCAATGGTTGAAGAATTATGGGGTCGTTTTGAAACTTTTAAAGTTTGATATATCATCTTATAATAGCAGCAACCTTGTTAGTTTTGAAATTGTTACGAATGAGGATAAATCTTCTAGCTCAAAAATCAGTTTCAAATATGAAGAATGTACCGATTATATTCATCAACTGAAGTCCAGAGAAATTTCGAAAGAGATCGTGAGCCTGTTACTCAAACAGCTTGATAGTATACAGACGAGAAGTCTGCAAGTTGAGATAACCCCAGAATCGTTAAAGGCAAGCTCTGATGTTATCAATGGATACAAAACTCGAATCCGAAAACTTGAGAATCTTCTATACCAGCAGCAATTTAAAGACTCTTCACAAAAATGGAACCCTTCATTTTTAAGATCATCATCAGTATTCAGAAATCCTTCATTAACAGAAGATAGTGAGCTCCAGGAAAGTAAATCTAGACTCTCATCTCCAAATCAACAAGCGGAACTTGCAAAGCTTATTAACCAAAATAATGAATTATCTATTAAGGTCAAAGAAGCCAAATCATTAACAGATCATCTTAAGGCAGATTTTGAGAGCTCCAAAAGACTTTTGGTAACTCAAGAAAATGAAGTTCAAGATCTTCATAAGAATTTGAAAACTTTAGCAAATGAGAAAGATTTAGAAAGGTCAAAACTTCAATCTTTGCTCAATGAAGTAACGGTGAGGCACACCAAGCAAGGGATAGTAGTTCAAGAGCAAGAACATATAATTGAGGATTTAAAGAAAAAGTTAATTGAAAAAGAGGATTTAATTCAAGAATTGAAGATTAATCATACAAACAGAGAAGATCAATCAAAGAAAGAACACCTAGTGATAGTTCAAAAGCTAAAATCGGATAACCTGGCTAGAGAAAAACAGATCAAGGAAGAGAACTTGGAATACAACAAGAAAGTTCATTCTGAAAATTTGGAGAAATTGAAAGCGTTAGAGTCAAGATATCAAGATACGAATAAAAAGATAGAATCAGATTGGTCTGAAAAGCTTGATCGAGTGATTAAACAGTTGGAAAATGAGAAGAAGCTACATCTAGAAACAGCGGAGAATGCTAAAAGTGTCCATTCAACCAATTTGGAGAATATTCGGAATCTCGAATCTGAATTAGATGACATGAAAAGGAACTCAGCCGGAGAAGATTATAGCACTGAACTTGAAACTATAAAAGAACAAAAAGCCAAGGATAATTTAAAGTTGGAGATTCAAGAAACAATCATTAGCGAACAATCTAAAAGAATAGACCAGCTTTCAACTGATATAAAACAAGCAGAGCTGTTGAAGGAAAATCTAGAGTCAAAGTTGAATGAATCTGAGGTTTCTAACAAAGAATTGATTAAGAATCTGGAAGATGATTTAAAAGATGCTCTAGCAGACAAAGAGCAGAAAGAGAGGGAATTAAAAGAGTGCAGAGAGGATTTTAAGAGATTGAAGTCTATGAAAAATGATCTTCTTGAGAACATGGCAAATCGTGAAACTGAGTTTGCCAAAGAGAAGGGTGCACATCAAGAGGAGGTTGAAAGTTTGAAAGTTAAGTTGGAAGAATTGGAAAAGGTACAGCATGATGATGAAGATTTGCAAGTCAGTTCACTTTCAGATAGTAAAAGACACATTCAGACTACTGTGCAGCTGATTATAATCATTGAATCATTATTGGTTAAATGCAGAGACCTCAGTGAAGTTTTATATAACATTTATCAGTTGATGGAATCCAGTTTAAGAACGATGGGTATGCTTGCTGTTGAACTTATCACTGATGGTACTATAGAGGTGAAAAGAGTCAAGGGATTAAGAAATAGCTCCAATGAGATGATTTCGAGTGTGACCTTTAGTGATCTTTATAGACCAGTTATCGAAAAAGTTATAAAAAGTTCAGTTCTATGGTCTGAATTACCAGATCCTGCTCTGCTTGAGAAATTGAATACTAATACCGTTGGTGAGATTGATACCACGACTTTGGAAGATGTTTGTGATTCTCTAATCAAGACATACAATCTAACTACATTTGAAGATACTTATTTGGAATTTGTGAAGAATATTACTAATTTGAATTTGTTGTTCGTTCCAACAATTTCCAAGAGATTTAGCGAAGTCGAGAGATTAGCTAAGAAGGAGATCAAAGAGTCGAGAAGGTTAGAAGATAAGAATAAGAATAAAATCTCAATTAGAAATTTTGAAATTGGGGATTTAGTATTATTTCTCCCAACTAGAAACCCATATGATGAGACCCCAAATAAAAATAACCAATGGGCCGCTTTTAATGATGTTGGTGATGCGAAGTACTTGATGAAGAATAACTTGGAGTTTGATCCTCCAAGACAATGGTTTATTGGTCGAATTTTACAGATTGAAAAGATTGGGGCCAGTGACTACAGCATAACCACAGAGAAGACTCTATAACCACGAATAATAATATTAGTCTTAACAAAAGTAGTTGAACGATTAATACAAAACCCTTTTTTTTTGTGTTTTGCATTGTTAATCTCTTTTCTCCACAAATTGTGCTATTTATTGTATTTTGACTATTCGCGAAAATTACCGCCACAGGCCAAAAAGTTCAACGAGATTTAAAAATCGCCATTTCAGTCCAAAAACCTGATCTATAACTTATCAAACCAAACTGAATTACACAGAATGGCCCCATCAGTCAAACGTGAAGATCTTATCGTGCCATATATCCACACAGCTCCGCCAGCTCCACCAGCAAGTACTGGTGTTGTGAGTCAAAGTATGCCTATGGCTGCTATGTTCATGAAAAACAAACTGTTATCATGGGTGGCTGTATTCGCTGCTATTCAATCATACTTGAATGAATCTCATGGTGAACCAGTTGCTGAAGGTGCTCAATCTGCTATTCTACGATTAGGGTAAGTAATGGTTAAGGATCCTTAATTTTATTATTATATTTTGTTACTAACGTTTTTATTCATAGTTTGGGTCTATTAGGTCTAGGTGTCTGTTACATGGAAGTAAGTTGATTATATTAGCTACTAAGTCTTCCTAATCTTGATTATTACTAACTTTAAATTCATAGCTTGTTGTTCCCGGCTCTTCAGGTGCTGTTAAAAAGAAAGCTGTTGATCAGGTGGTTGAAACTATTGCTACTGGAGTCGCTACCGCTACTGGATCTGCTTGATCTGACTTGCCTTTTACTTCGTTTTAAATGGTTATTCCACATTGATTTTTATATTTTGGTTTAATGCAAAATACATGCCAAAGTTTCTAATAATGCAAAAAAAAAACATATTTTGTTGTCCCTTAAGATTCATGTATGAGGTAACCTTTTTTCATTCTGTACCAATATCTTCATTCCATTCAGCTGGTTTTTCCTTGATAAATTGGGCCATTAGGTCTTTGCATTGTTGGTTGTTCATGTTGATGACTTCAACCCCTCTTTCTCTTAAATAGTTTTCACCACCAACAAAGGTGTCATTTTCACCCATAACGACTCTTTTGATACCATACATCAAGATAGCACCAGTACACATATCACATGGAGACAAGGTAGTGTACATAGTACAGTTCTTGTAGACATTACCCTTTAATCTACCGGCATTCTCCAAAGTTGAGATTTCACCATGCAAGGTTGGAGAACCCTTTTGGATTCTCAAATTACGGCCTCTTCCTAAGACTGTCCCGTCTTCATGGATTAAACAACCACCTGAAAGTTGATGTTAGCGGATTATACAAAAAACAAAAGACAATTGGACCCTTTCAATTAAACTTACCGATAGGAACACCACCTTCTTTCAGACCTATTGTTCAATGATTAGTAACTATTCTATGGTTTTCTAGCAATGATCCGATACTATCATACCGTTGACGGCCTCTTCAATAGCGATTTGCAAACCTTTATTATCGTCAAATGACATAATTCACAATCGAACAAGAACAAGGAGGTGGGAAGAGCGTATTACTTTAGGAAAAATTGCAATATGCCAATTTTTTTTTCGGATGTTAAGAGTAATTTCTTTTTCTGGATGCCGCGGCTTTCTCCAATATTTTTTTAATTTGTCCCCGTCGGACTAAAAACGATCCAACGGCCGCGATAATTACTTGTGTAGGATAACAGTTCCATTCTCGGGATTGTAAAGGAAGTGCTCATAATCGCTTAATGTTCGATATCATTCATTTGAGATGTTCATTTGCTGTATTCATTTGTTGATGTCATCAAAGAACTCCTCAAATGTTTCAAAATCAGTTAGATTGTTAAATTTTAGTAGGAGGTTGTCACTGCTAAACTCGTTGCTGATCTCATCATGTAGTGGCTTGTAATCCTCATCAGATTCATGATCATTACCATTATTCTTAGTATGCTTTGTGTTAGTAATACTCTGAGTATCTGTATCGTTTGCTGCCCTAGTCACATCCACTAAACTTGAGATGATTTGACCAACCGTATCCGTTGCATCATTCTTGGTGCCCCCAATCTTATTCAGGTGCCAATAAACTCTTGATATTAAGTTCAAAGGACTCACACTAAACTTATCTTCAACTTGGCTGTTAAATTCATATAACGTCAAGCATGAATATACCACTTGATTCCACATGTTTAGTGGTGAACCATGTATTAGTGATCTTGGTAGATTTAAAACTCTTTTCAAAATAGATTGAGAATAATACATGGTTGTATTATAACCAACTTCCAAATATAAACGGATTCTGAAATCTGCTAAATTATTTTCTGCATTTATACCCTTTAACTTGGTGAAAAATGATATAAATCTTCTAGATAGGATTATATGATAAAAATCAAAATTAAACTCCAATACACCAGAAGAATCCATATCGATCAAATCCCTCCAAGTATCAAACCATTCATGAATTTCATTGAATTTAAAAAGCTTTATACCATTAACTTCACGAAATTGGTTGAAAGTAATCACATCTTGAAATAAAGATTGTTTATAGAACATCATATGAGCTATCTTGTTCAGTTTCAAAAGAGCATAATTAGTATTGTCACCTAAGGTTATTTGAGGATATTTCATAGTAAGTTCAAAAATATCATCTGAATAGTCTTTTGGTATCAGTACTGGTCTTCCAAATCCAATTGAATTAGTATAATGACAAATGTTCAATAATGTCCATATTCTCAAATGATATAAATCATCTAAATCATAATTATTTTGGGAAACTTTTTCTTTTATCTTGGAGAAATTAACTGTTAGCATCAACTGTTTGATTCCATCGACGGAAAGTGACCAATGGTTGGGAGAAACATGAGGTTTTCTAGTGATATTATAAAGTGAACAATATAAGATGGCTTCCACATCATGATCAGTTAAACAAGGTGTATTGGAAGCAATTCCAACCATTTTCTTCACAGACCAGGTGAGTTCTTCTTGTTCTTTTGAATTCTGGTACTCTTCATTGAATCCCATTGCAATCAATACAAACACAGCGGATATGAAAGGATGTTTAAGGACGTAGTCATGTGATATTTGCTTCACACCACCAGGTATGATCCAAAAATGAGTAATGTTTAAGAATTCTGAACCCATTCGAATACATAATTCTTTATGACTATAGTAGAACTTGTTTAGGAACTCTTCATGGCAAACTTTTTGAAAAAATTGATAGTCGTCATCCTTCTTGAATAATTTAGATTCAATTAAAGATATAACATTAAGAGGACTATTCCCCACAGAGTTATCAAGATGATTAAATTTTATGGAACCGAGGCTTTCAAGATATTTATAGTCGATGTTGGATGATTCTGTCGACTTAGGTATACTGGAGTTATCAGCTTTATTTACCAAATAGTTCAGTTTACTCAACATTTCCTCTATCTGAGCTCCTAATCTATTAAGATTACCTTTGTCCATATGATCTAATTCACTTTCTGCTTGGTTTATAGAGCTTTTAATCTCTTCGTTTTTCTCTGCGGTTAAAGAGCAGTCAACCTTCAAGACATTGCACCTGTGACACTTTCCAACAATAGGCTCGAAATCACAGCGAGTTTTCAGTTTACGACAGGATTCACAGCTTGATGTCTTTCTTCTCCTCTTCAAAGTCCTTACTACTTTTGGAATTGGCTCTTCTGATGACATGGCTGGTCAATCGTCTCATCAGTGGAACTATTGATGTTCTGTATTTTTTTCCTTTGCTACAAAAAAATAATTCAAACAATCTTCTTTTAGTATAAAAAGGGATAATTAAAGAGTAAAAAGTGACCCAATGGCTTTAAACAAAGAGAAATGGGGCAATAAGCCCAACCTCCAAGATCTGGGAAATTAGAAGGAAAGATTTCAAATTTATGGAGGCTTTTGAAGCGTCACTGGTTAATTCCTTCTCATTGAGACCTTTAACATGTTCATCTGTCGAAACACTCTCGTCAACAATCTTTCCGTCTTGTCCATAATTGACTGTGTGTTGTTTTGAGCCGGTTTTACAGATAATCTTGCCTCCCCTGATAACCGTTCCAGTGTTGTTTTCACCCTTTGTCCACTTGTTACAATCGAAGCCTTCAGTCATGGTGCTTATGAACGCGCTTCCCTTGACCAACCTCAACTTATTAAAGGTAGCTTCTTTAAAATCACCAACAAACTCAATAGCACCACCAATAACTTTTAATTTTGGAAAAAAGTTCAATTTGCTTAAAACAGTGTTGTTGACTATCATTAAACCGCCGTTAATTTCTTCGACTGATGGGAATTCTATTTCTCTTAAACGACTATTCTCGAGTACACTCAAAGTTCCACCCACATGGTTCAATTTTGGGAACTTGACAACTTGGATACCGTTATTGATCAATTCTAGAGAGGCATCTACACTTTCTAGACTACCCAAATCCAAGGTGGAAACATCTCTAATGGTGATATTGTTGGCTTTCTGCAAATGCGGTAAGGATACAACGATGTTTCTCGCATTGGCACTAATGGATAGTTTTTCATTGATGCCAGTCACTCCACTTGTCACACTTTCCAAGAATCTGTTATTATTGATGTTTAATGTATCCAACACATCACCATCAAACCCAGAAAAGGCGACTAAGGACGTATCAGAGATGGTAATGCTTTTCACATTTTTAACCCCAGTTTCAAATGAGACTGTGCTCATTATAGGTAGGACTCTCCAATTAATGATACCAATATTTTGCAAGCTTGGAGAATTGACTGTGGTTAATGAAGTCAATTCTCGTAACAGAAATGTTCCTCCGATAGTGGTCAATTTTGGTGTATCAATTCTAACTAAATTAGAGGCATTTGAAACGGATAAATCACCTGATATGGTTTGGATTGGACCTGTATCAATTGTTGCATCATGGTAGTTTTCAATATAGACCGAACCAACAATATCATCACAACGGTATAACTCAGCCAATTCAGAAGATGATGAAACATGATAATCACCATTATTACATTGAATATTTTTTACAACCTCCTGGACCTCCTCTTCAGTTTCAATTTCGACTGATTGTTTGACAGCAGTGGAATTCTGCTCTGTTTTGATGGAATCTAGTTTCATGTTAGTGAATGTTGCTTAATCAAATCAATATATCAAACCAATTGATACTGACTTTTAGCTTCAGGCGCATCTGGAATATTTGGATCGGAAAAACTAGAAGCATCAGAGATGTATGCACTATAGACTGTTGAACCAAAGAGACAAAGAGCAGTTAAGGCCGACACTTTCATTTTCTGATTTTATTTTAAAGCAATTAAATTTAATGTTAAGAATTGTCAAAAGAGGAAGAATCTCGATTCCTTTTGTGCTAGTTTTAGAGATTCTTAGCTCTAAGGTTATTTTTGTGTTTGTGGTTGATTTAATGGCTTCATCATGACTGTGACACAAAACCAAATTTTAATTCTAGAAATCCGAAGAAAACTGAGGGGACGTCACTTATCTCTGTGTTATTGGGAGCTAAGGTTGAGCTGAACTTGGAGAATTCTGGGAATCTATGGAAATAGAAAGAAACCACAATATTAGAAAAAGAGCACGTGACTCTTCTACTATCGGAATTTTTAGTTGAAAGATCGGAATATTTTTTTTCTTAGGCAGATATTGAAAGTAACATTAATTATAAATAACAAAAGGGTGCTTAATCTACTAAATAGGCCTATGATATTTCAAATTAAGGTTTTCATAAGTGTCTGACTTATTTACGGGGAAAGAAATTAAAGATTACGGAATCGCCCTTTACCCACAGGCCCCAGATATAGTATACCCACATTCACGTCCAAATGCAGTAACTAATCAAGATTCTTCAAATCTCAATTTGTCTCAGGTTCTAGCGAGATACAAGTGCACTTGAATCTGAAACAGATATCAATATGAATATAAAAGATATTGAAATTGCTCATACCATGCTTCCAATTGATATGGAATTAATTACTCATATTTTCAATCTACTAAAATGCTTAGAAACCAGCCAAAGTTCAATCATAAGCAATTTAATTCACTTTTGAGAATGAGATTTGAATCAAATTCTTCTCCTTCTTCTGAATTCTTAAACAGGGGTGAGACTATAGTAACCCCAGGACAACACCAAGCTAGGCTTAAAAGTTATATGACTTCCCCAAAGGGATTTGATTCTGTCAATGAAGCAGTCTCATTCAATATTAATAGAACTTGTGAAATGAAAAAGAAACCTTCTCCCTGTTGTAACTCCAAGCAAGATTTCAATTCTAGACAAAATGTTATTAATGAGCTTAATCTTAAATCTGAGAGCATTCATACTGCACATATTACGGGATATGAACCACATTCAACCTCCTTCATTGAAATTCCCTTTGAATATTCTGATAAGAGAAATGGGTCATCATATAATTATGTTGAATTTGGTGTTAAATTTGAAGCAGGTCTAGAGAAAATTTCAATTAACCAAAACTTTAATGTCCTGAAATGGAAATCAGGATCTGGTGATAGAGGAATTGATAAATTCGTTGGACTTTCAGATTCTGAAAGCTTTAAAGGGAATAAAAGTCAATTGATCAAATCTATATTCATGGATCTCAGTCTATTCCAATGCAAGTATAAAATTAATCCAAGTAATATCAATCGCCCTTATGCTGAAATCAATCACAAAACTCTTCAAAAATTGACTAGTTCTTACTATTTATCGAAATCATATTATAAAGGCTCTTTATCTGCTGTTTTAGTTTCAAATGCTGAAATGAGACATAATATCCGTCAAGCATTTGATGATTTAGCTATTCCTGCTGTGTTTCTTCAAATTTCTAACAATGAAAGTTTTGAAAAATATATTGCAACAAATGATATATCTCACTTGGATGATTTTGATTTCAGTCACTGCAAATTTTTGAGTAATAAGTTATTCGAGGCAAGACTTGATGAATCAAATAGAAAACAAAACACACTGTTGATGCATTACTCTGTTAATGTTGGTATGAATCACACTAGAAATGCACTTCAGTTGATTCCAGTAATTGAAAATCTGATGAAGAATAATGAAAAATATAGTGAACTTCAGAAGGAGCATTCTGTTATGATCGGAAGTGATATTCTGAATAATTATTCATTATCTGGGGATAGTAAATCTTTATCATTAAAAATACCAGTTATGATTGAAAGAAACGCTACAGAGAAACAGAAACTCAGCGCAATATTTGAAGTTAGCTCTTATTTAAATGCACTTTCTGATAAGCTTACAAAATCACAATCAAATGAGAAACTTACTCCACAAAAACCCTTACTATCTGACTGATTTAGAGAACTAGCCCTTCTTTGTTATGTTAATTAAAGAATATTAGTTCATTAAGATAATGCATTCTATTACAGTAGTTGAATATACGTATAATGATTCATGGAAGTGAATGTATTAGTTGAGAACTGATTTAATTAGAGTTCAGATCGTAGGTAGGTCATTCTTAACCAGATTTCTTCTGCCAAAGCTTCTGATAGACCTGGTTGGTCGTTTTCAGACCGTATAAATTGTTTACCAAGAGCTCGAACTGCTGTTCTTGTTTCACTAGTTTTTGCACGATTATGAACAGCTTTAAAACAAAGTAAGATAACATCCTTCAAGTAATCAATTTGTCTGTCTTGGTTTATGAATGGAGTGGGATTCTTCATTTGAGATTTAGGTGCATTATGTATGATAGATGTTAACAGATCTTCATCAGGTTCTGGTGTTGTCATATCAGTTTCACCAGAATCAACATAACATTCACTAGATGGACTAATATCTGATTGAGTGTCACTTTGATCTTGAGATGTATCAACTTCAGAATTAGAATAGTTATCACAATTATCAGAAAAGTTCCATTTGAGACTGGCTCTGCTCTTTGTATACAATTTATTGTTAATATTAAAACGAGGTTTCTTTGAATTTGGACGATTGATAGCCATCCACAAATTCTTCTCCTCGATTAAAGGGATTAAAGAAACATTTCTTTTGCAGCTTCTAATGAACTTTGTCTTAAGTAAGACCGAGGCATCTGGTCTATGATCTGGATTTTTGATTAAACAAAACTTGACAAATTCTTTAATAGGTTCAGTGAATATTGATCCAACTAAAATTGGTGGTGGATTTTGTGGTATTTTAAATAATACTTTCATAGGATCGTATTCTGAGAGTGGGGCAGATCCAGTCACCAATTCAATTGTGGTGATACCTAATGACCAAATGTCAACTTTTTCATTATAGCCTGATCTAGTTCTTTGAATAATCTCAGGTGCCATCCAAAATGGTGTACCCACAAACGTGTCCTTCTTAACATGAGTAGCTGTTATCTGGCCAGATACTCCAAAATCCGCTAGTTTAACTTGTCCATTTGTAGTTAGAAGAATATTTGCAGCTTTAATATCTCTATGAACTTTTCTCTGGAAATGAAGATATTCCAACCCTTTTAAAGTATCTCTGATAATAAAACTTACCACATCTTCATTCAATCTTTTGTGACACTTCAATAAATCAGCACATGAACCACCTCCACAATATTCCATCACTATCCACATTGAAACGTCTCTTAGATAAGTGTTGAAATAGTTTGTAATATGATCAGATCTTAACTGAGATAAGAATGAAATTTCTTGAACCAAAACACCAATTTCATCATCAGTTTCTTCCAAATTGACTATTTTCACGGCAACGACAGTGTTTTTTGATTTTTCAATAGCTTTATAAACATCACCAAAGTTTCCCTTTCCAATACAATCTTGAAGTTCGTATAATTCCATAGGATCTTGGTCCACTGTTGATGGTGAAGTGCCAGTAGTTGCAACAGGTGAGTTTAATTGTCCCATATGAAGAGTAGCACAATTGAAGTAGAGCAAAATAATATAGATTTTTATCAGCTAGAGTGGGAAATGTAATCAATAAACCAAATTTTTGCACCAGTCTCGATAATAGATGTTCGTAAATATCAAACGTTCAAAATTCTAGGACTCTTGATCTTAAAACGCAGTGGTAACTCTGTGGGACTGTGTGCTTTTCTTTTCACTTTCATAATAAATGCAAACTCATAATGACACAAAACCAACAACCACAGAAACAATGACACAAAAAGTATTAAATTTTTTAAAAAATAAATGAAACCAAAACAGATGCTTTCAGAGATAGTGGAATCTCTAACACAAAACCTAATATCATTTCAAGGGGAAAAGGGTAAAAAATTGTTAAACTTTCTAACCAAAAAATTTGATATTTCTGAAAATTTTGGCACTTTGTTGATGTTCTTCTTCTGGAATTTGATCTATAATTTGATTAAAAGATAATCTTTTGTAAGAGTTTGATCTTTTAAAAGATAATCTGAATGAATTTGATTTAATAATAACTTTTTTATTCAAATTTAATCTCCAAAAGTCTGATTGAGATTCATTTAAAGGTAAAATATTTTCTAGTTTCGAACCAGTTTGGATATTCCAATAAATCAGGAGTTGTGATAGATCAAAAACTGGAATGTTTCCTTCAATTAATTTATAGTAACGTAATGAATATTCAAATAATGAAATTTCGAATGCTAGTCCATCCTTAGTTTTAATCACTGGTATTTTTAAATCTGCATCATAAATCAAAGACTTTATTATTAAAGGTATATCTCTAGATCTTATTCCTCTAATTAGGGAATTATTTGCTTTAAATTTTGAATTGTAGTGAGTAAAACGTTTTTTGATATATTTCTCAATTTGAAAGTTGAATCTCGAGTCCTTATTATTTGATATTATTGTCTTTTGTTTCACTGTGAGTGAAGATTCCAAAATAGAATTAGTATATCTATTGGAAACATAAGGTAGCAAACTCTGAATCTCATTTGTTTGAGATAATTTATCTTCATTCTCTAAACGCAAAATATGAACACCATTATCATTATTGAACACTTCATTATAAGTATTAGCGCACTCATTACACATAACAGTCAAGAACTTAAATGAGATTAGGCATTCCGTTGTAATCAAAACGTTACAATCGCAACATAATCTATTTGAAGGGTCATTAAACTGCAAGAATTCCAATGTGCCAGTGATTGGATTTGCAGTTTTTTCATGTGACAGCTTATTCAATACTTTTAGCCATTCATTCAAATCCTTTTGAGAATCAGTTTTGAATGTTTTATCTTCTGTTGGTGTTATTATTCTGAATTTAAATATATTCTCTTCTTCAGAAGCTTGAACATAGATATTGGTCAGCTTAACAGGTTTGTTTAGTAAAACTTTAGAATCCATCCATTCTTTATATTCACTAAGTAGATTATTGCTTCCTATTGTGACTAAAGTATCAATCCATTCAGCAGAACCATGCAATCTTTTAAGAATACCTCTTTTTAAAATCAAGTTTTTATTAGTTTCTAGAGTTTTTGAAGAGTTCTTTGCTAATGGTTGAGGTGGTAATGAATCCACTAAATTTAATGGTTCACAAAGAGTCTTAGTTAGTTCAGAAATAGAACTTGAATTAGAGATTTTTCTCCTTATATTATCTTGATCAACTTTGAAACTGTTATAATTCTTATAGTAAAAATTTGCTTTTGCTATATTGAATTCAATAGTGGGGAGTATAACTGTACTATTTTGTTGTAAATAAGCTGCAATATTATAAAGAGAATTCCTCACTAAACCCCCATTTGAGAAATCATTTAAAAATGAATAATAATCAAATCTCTTTAGTTCAAATTTCAAACGATGAAAAAGTTCATTATGATTATTTTGTAAATAAAATTTTTTTGAACCATTGGAATATTCAAGTTTTCTTGATTCTAATGATCTAAAGCCAGAAGTATAAAGAGATGTAAGAGGTTTTATGAAAAGTTGATCAAATTCTTTTGATTTTTGGAATTCTCTAGTTGATTTATCTGTTAATAATGGTATTAAATCACTCATCAAGTCAGCCAAAGGATTTGTTTTGAAAGGAGAATTAAGTTGAGTTAATTGGGATAATAATGAGCTGAGTGATGATGCTGCAAGGGCAGAGTTCTTTGTGAATTCATTCATTTGTTGTGATTGTTTCACGATATTCTTCAATATCGATTTATATTGCTCTAGAAAGTTCTCTATTGTTGACACATTTGATTTAAATTTTAAATCATCTTCTCTGTAAGACCATAAAGGATCATTGAAATAGGACGGGATTGTCTGAGGAGTAGAAGAAGACGATTCTTCAATGAATACTTTAAATCGTATTAATTCTTCATTTCCTGCAACTACTGTGATTTTAGTTGCAGTATACTTATCCAAAGTATTAAGATCAAGAATGATATCAAAGTTATTATTAGTTGTTGTAATTTGCAAGACTTTTGGATCAACAGTAGTCTTTTCAGCAGTTTTTATTATTTCAAGTTTTGAAGCCAAAAGTTGGTCATGAATTAGATTACCAGAATCATCATGGAATAAAGCTCTTATATTTGACATCATGGTGAATTTATCAACAGTAAGATTTGAAAATTTTAGTAATAAGGCATCACTGACAGTCAAATAGAATCTTATTTGATCAGTAGAATCAACTTGAAGTAAAAAAGGGTATTCTAAATGGTTTTCATTCTGTTTAAATGTTGATAATGGTGATTTGGGCAGAATCAATCTACCATTCTTGTCTATATCTATAGCCTTGATTTGTTTTGATTTAGATAATGGATCAACTTGTATATTTTGAACATGAAGCTTTTCTGAGATGTAAATGGGAGAGCTTACACCAGATGTTTTGGTGCTAACAACCTGACCCATTATTTGTATCTTATCAAGCTTCTATCAAGGCATATCAGAAATATATTTGGGTTAACTTTTCACAGAATAATCAAGCCTCAGATGGTTATGTCATTAGTCGGTTGTAGGCGGGTTTTAGAACCGGTTTAGTTCTAGAATGTCGCGAGAGAAAATGTGTGTTGTCCCAAAAGGGAAATTTGGAATTTTGTGGAATTTAATTTTTTTCTTTGGGAATTCGCGAGATGATGAGCAGAGTCAACAAATGGCTGCCAATCACGTTTCACAACTTTGCTATGGAAATGGGGATGAAGCTAGATAAAACGTAAATGAGAAGTGATGATAGCAATTGTAGTTCAAGAGCAATGAGAATATTATTGATCAAGAATGGTCAATTATCATATTCCCGTTTTCACCTTCTAAACAAAAAAAATTAACGTGTAAAAGACAATAATAGTATTCATGAAATGTATTCATGAGATGGAGTCAATACAAATGAGATACAAACACAACTACAATTAAACTTATATAAAAAAAATCCCTTTTCATTAATAAAATATAATATAAAAAATACACCTAACAAATAAAACCAAGTATTAAAAATCAACAAAAGATTGTTTATGAGCTTGAAAAAAAGAAAGTGATAATTATCTATGATATTATTGCATCACTTCTCACTTTTAATAAATCCTTATGGAGGATTGATTTTTCAGGTTAAGGTGTTTAGAAAAGGAAAGCAACACCAGCAGCAACGGCAGCACCGAAGACACCAGCACCCATAGCATTGGAAGCAGCAGCACCAGTAGAGACAGAGGTACCGTTAGATTTGTTAGAAGCGTTTGAAGCGTTAGCGGCTGAGACAGCGGCAACAGAAGCAAGGGCAACGACGACAGATTTGAATTGCATTTCGAATAAGTTTTAATTAAGGTAAAGGAAAGAAAAAAGGAAAGCAATAAGAGGCAAGGTGGAAAGAAAGGAAAGTCGGGCTTTTATATCTTTTTTCCTAAAAAATTTCAACACTTCGCCTATCAGCGAAATTCACGGAAAGTCAAAAATTTTCACCACACGATTTTTGGTTCACACCACACGGTTTTGGGAATTGGGACGGGAAAGTTCTCGAAAGTTTCCCCTTTTGGAATTAAATTTCACCAAGTGCTTCCTATTCCAAACAATCTGTTTCCTAATTAGGATTGAAATTAAGGATCCATCAAATGGGCCAGAACATCTGGGCAAACTGTGGGAAAAAGTTTAAGGGCCCATCTCCATTTTTGGATAGATGGACTAGCTCTTCTTTTTTTAGAACACTATTTAAACACGCTAATAGAAATACAGCCATTTGTGTAACATCTTGTTATTCAGACTTTTATTCCTTATCAATAATTTATATAGTGAAATGTATCGTCTGGCCCGATATTCTGTGGAACATTGCTTTTTACTGGGGATTTCGCCTTTTTCTTTTTTTCCCTGATAAGCCCCC
Source organism: Wickerhamomyces jianshihensis (assembly GCA_030562945.1). Classification (NCBI taxonomy): domain Eukaryota; kingdom Fungi; phylum Ascomycota; class Saccharomycetes; order Phaffomycetales; family Wickerhamomycetaceae; genus Wickerhamomyces; species Wickerhamomyces jianshihensis. The sequence continues at coordinate 86,682 of JAKUAH010000004.1, forward strand.
CCATCCTTAACGGGCCAAAAAACCGGCTAACCTGGAAAGCCTTCTGCCTAAACTGCCCTGAACTACTCGCACTGTCTACGATTTGGCGCTGAGCTCCTAATTGACATGTTATCCCTATTCAATTGTTATGTCCTTGCAAATGCAGTATAATACTTAATAACTCTCTTTAATAACACTCTTCAGCATCAGTTTATTAATGACACGTGCTATAGACGGCTAGTAGCCCTCCCTTATCTCTTGGGATCACTGGTCATTTGAACACCGGTCTAGAATTCTCGAAGGGGCTCTCCTAAGCTCTGTTCTTCCACTTGAAAAGATTTTTTAGGCGTTTTGAGAAATTAAGCCACGACACGTCAAGAAAATGAAGATTTACGCGTGTGACTCTTAAACAGTGTTTATGAGCAATGCAATGACAAGAGGAGCGACAGGAGGAATCTCAAAGCTCACCATGGCTAAAATTCCCTCTACATTAGGAGTATGTTGTAAACTGATTCCATAATCTCATGAATTAAAGATTATGTATTCGTAATAACACACAATTCTATGAATGATTTAAATGGAATGTGGATCAAAATGCATTCACCTTGAGGTACTATGGAAGAATGGGATAATAATCACATTCTCCAAACTCAATATGAAAACAACTATACGCAAACCACCAGAATATGAATGATATAAACCAAATTATCTCCTCAAGTATCAACTAGTAATGCTCCTGTTGGTGTTAATTCCAATCAATTTATATCTCCAACCGAAGAACTCAGAATGGATCATAAAATAAAAGAAATTAAAATCACTAATCAGCTCATTAAACTAGTATAAGATCTCTCGTATCAACAATAACTTTGGTTTTCAAATACCAAACTGTTTCCATGTGGTTCAGTTGTATATAAAAAGCTCCATATCTACTAACCAAGTTCTAGAAATTCAAACCATTTTGATAAACCTGGAATGAACAACGCAGAACGCATCAATCATCATATAAGTATCTAAGTAAGAAAATCGTTAAAGGCAAACAAGGCTTTTGATAATGGAATAACACTTTGATCAGTATTTCATTCTTCGCAAAGAGACACATTGATACGATGTTTGGCTTTTATTCAAAGCATGATCGACCAACTTAAGATATGCGTTTGTATATATGATCAATATCAATTTATTGAAATATTTGATAAAATCTCCCACTGAAAACCCTAAAAAATAATCAATTCCCTTGTAAGAGGTGATATGATAAGTGTGATATATAAAAGGATAATCTAATATTAACTAATGGTTTACTAGTTATGTTCAGAAAGCAATGAAAATTTTTTGCAATCTCAGAATCATCCGTGCCGGGTAATCACTTGAAGACCCGCTCCCCATTACTGTTTGTTTAGGGAAGTTCAAATAGCAACTGCTTCTAAACAAAAAGTGGGAAATTCAATTCATATTTGAGGAGTTTTGTACAATGGCTGAGACTACAACGAATGGTAAACTCACTAATAACACCAAACAACCAAAAAAACTCTCGGATGGTATCCTCTCAACAAAGAAAGTGGAAGAGAAGAAGACACCGGGGTTAGTTAAGCTGATATCAGTTAGATTGAAAGAAGCAGCTTTGGACTCTCCAAGTTTTAGAGCTAATTGCAACTATTATGATTCCCAAATAGACTTGACAGAACAATGGATTGATGGACTAATCAAATCAATGAAGAAATATCCACAACAATATAATGATTTCAAAGATTTAAACTCGGTCTTCTTACAACAACTTATACCTGATTTCCTAAAAAATGGTCTAATAGATCAAGAAGTAACTGTTGCTATCTTAGAAACCACAAAGACAAATATCCAAAGTATATGGGCTAAAGATTTTCAGGATTTGGATGTGAATTATAATGAAATGGTTGAATTATTAAATGAAATAAGAAAGAACCATTTAACAAAATATAAAGATATAAGGAAAAGTTTTGAATTCATTCAATCCAGATATGATTCTCTTCTGAGCAAATATGCATCAATGGCTAAAACTAAGGATCCTTCTGCTTCTAGAGAAGATGCATTCCAATTGTTTGATGTTAGGAAATCTTATTTGGAATCTTCCTTAAACGTCTGTACTGAAATCTCAAAATTCCATGAACAATTAGATATAGCTATGGTTAAGATATCAAATCTTACTTTCAAAGGTAAAGAATCTTATAATCATAAATATTTTGGCAAAGTAAATGCTTGGTCTGAAGCTATGCATGTATCTTTTGAATCTTTATTAATTGATATGAATCGTTCTAAAGATCAAATTTATAAAGCTACATTAGCTCAATTGGAACCATCAAGAAATCTTAAACAACATGATTCCTCAACAATAAATTCAGCTAATTTAGCGAAATTTGATCCTTTAATTGATAATCCTGATGAAGAAATTTCTTTTGAGAAACATGGTTGGGTATTTATGAAAACAACTGTTGGTAAACCAACAAGAACAATTTGGGTAAGAAGATGGATTTTTATCAAAAGTTCAATCTTTGGAATGTTAATGGTTTCACCATCCAAAAACTTTGTTCAAGAAACTGATAAAATTGGTGTTCTTTTATGTAATATTAGATATGCTCCTGATGAAGATCGAAGGTTTTGCTTTGAATTAAAAACCATTGAAACAACAATAATCCTTCAAGCGGAAACTTTAAAAGAACTTCGATCTTGGATGAGAGTATTTTCTCAAGAAAAGTCAAGAGCTATTGATAATTCTCAAAATGAATCAGGTCAATATGCATTTGGAAGATTTCCTCCACTTTTGTTTGATTTTGCATCAACTTATCTAACTTCAATGGATATAGAATTAACTAGTTCTAAAGTTGAAAACTCTAATACTGATGATACCATAACAACATTAACTTCCTCTCATTTATCAAAATTATTAGGACAAGGAGAGAATAATAGTTCAGAGCCTTCACATGTTCCAACTTTAGATATTCGTGATTTAGGTACTATGAAAACACCAATATCAACAGAGAAATCTCAAGCTGCATTAATCGCTCATTCATTTTTATCACATACTGTTGTTCCATCAGCAATAACTGCAAATACTTGGGGTAGTGTGAATTGGGGGATGTATTATATAACTGATGCATCGAATAGACATGACCAAAAATTAGGTTTATCAAATTCTTCTGCTTATACCACTTCTTTAAATAAAGAAGTATATCCTTCTTATTATCCTGCTTTATTACAACGGTATGATATACAACTCAAATCTTTATTTGAAGCTGCAGTTGATAAAGATGAACTTGTTGTTATGCACTTCAAATGTCTTTCTTCAGTCAATCCTACTCAAGAACTTTCTGGGTCTTGTTTCACTACAACAAAAAATGCATATATTTATTTGAATAGTGCTGGGTTTGTTTCATTGATAAAGAAACCTCTTTCTCAACTTGTTGCCGTTGATGTTGTTTCTGAAAAAAATTGGGATGTGATGAAAGTTTATGATATTGAAGGATTGAATTTAAAGAGCAGAATATTTTTAGAAGATGGGAAATTAATTCAAAAAACAATGGATTTACTTATTAATAACAGTACTAATGAGAATCCGAAATCTCCAGAAGAAATCATTAAAGCTATAGATACTCTAAGATCTAATGAATCTGTCAGTCAAATAATACCAGATCCTGAACCACCAATTGATAGAAAAGCATTATCTCAACGTCATCAGGGTCTGGAATCTTTCCAACCGTTTGATGGTGCATTGGCAAATGAACAGACTATGAGAACAAATTTCAAACAAGAGTATGATCAATGTCAAGTTCAAATCCTCAATATTCCCGCAAAAGCGGTCTTTCATATGCTCTATGGTGATCATTCTTCAATTTTTAGAGACAATGCTCCATTTGTTGATACAGATGATTATAGAATATCACCATGGTACACTAAAGATGGTAAATTTGTTAGAATTGTTGATTATAAACTAAACATTTCAAGTAGTTTAATAAACTTGAGGGGAGTTGAAGGAAACATATCAGCAAGAAGAACTCAAACAATTGAACAACTAATTGATAATAAGTATTACAGAATAAATGATGTTGGTAATCAAGCAAAGGCATTTGGTTCAAATTTAAGACTATCCAAAAAAGTTATCATCATTGAAGAAAATGCAAAGAGTTGTAAAATGATTGTTTATTCAAATATTGATTTCTCAAATAGTCGTCTTTGGTTTACTTCAAATCTTTATAGAAAGAGTGTTTTCCATTTCCATAGAATGGAAGTGTTGAATACTTTTAAAGTTTTGGAATTATTAGGTTCAAAATTAGGTCCTCATGGTAAGATTATTAAAGCTATAAGAACTTATGGAAACTTGAGTAAATCAAATGAACCCTTTCCAGAAAAAGAAGAGGTCATAGCAATCATTAACTTCAATCTTGTGTTTAAATACTACACTAAGATTCTTTTATTTGGAGCTTTTGATTTTTTTGTCTCATTAATTAGATTTGTTATCATCAATGGTTCAAGAATATATGGTTCCATGTCTACTCATAAAGGTTTGATTCTTTTATTATTATCATCAATTTTTCTCAATATCTTCTTATCTGGGAAATCATCATTTTCATTTTGGAAATCTTGGAGACTTGAACAGAGTTTAATGAAATTTAAAGACAGTATTGAGCTGAATAGGATTGAACGCTCAATAAGCTTACAAGAGAGTGATTTATTAACAACCATAGATTTTAATAACACTTCAAAAGTATTTGCTAAATATTTGTCAACAACTGGTATTAGAGATATTACCCAATCTGATTCAGACTCTAAATTCAGAGATAGGAAATATCGACTAGCACTGAAAAGAAATGAGTTGTTTGTTGAGCTTAAGATCCTGGAAAATGTTGAGAAAGAATTAGTTGCGGGTCACTACAGGAATTTTCTTCTTTCAGAATTAAATATATGCAACTTGGCATTGGAATCGGATGATTATAACGATGAAAGATTAAAGGATTACTGTGTCTCTTGTACTGAAGAACTACAAAAGATCACATCATTTGATTTAATCTAAATATCACAAGAAAAGAAATATTAAAAATTATGAATCATGAGAATATGTGTGTACACATAATTATATATCTACATGTGAAAATCTTCAAAAAAAACAACTCACTCTGTTTTAAATACAAGTTTATTACTCTAAAGTCCTCTTTTAGCAAGATTATCAGCTATTTCTAAATATAAGTTGATAGTATTGATACCATCATCTTTTGATAAACCTGGTGTGATATCTCTAGCGACCCTTTTAAAAGCATTCGTCCAGTTAATTAGATCAAGATGATCCAAATTAGATAACGTTCCAAGATACGTACCCCATTTAGCAGAATTAACACTAACCATTCCATCACTTGGACCACCTTTTAAATGATGAATGATCATCCAAGTGCCATAAAACGTATTATACCATTGAGGTATAAATTCGGCACCATAACTGAAATAAAGAACTTTGGGATCATCTATAACTGTCTGATTAAACTTCTTTAATGAATCAGTTGTAAGTTGATATATACTCTGTGGTAAAGTTATTTGTTCAGGAAGTTTGTTTGCTAGATCAACAACAAAATCTGCTACCTCTGAGCCTCTATGTGGTGTTGTAATTGTTGTTAAGCTAACAACTTGATAGTTTTTCTTCTCTAATTCTGATATTAACCATCGACAGTCTAATCCACCCATCGAATGAGCAATTAGATTGATTTTTAACTTCTTACCTTCGTCTTTAAAACTCAAGTGGCTTTTTTCTGAATCATCATTATAAACTTCTTCTTTTGACTTTTCTCTGATTCTATCAACTGCACCAGTAATGAATTTATTGAGTTGGTTTGCTCGTTGTTGAATAGTTCCAAATCCGGGTACTTTTGCAACTAGAACAGTTGTTCCTTTAGCCTCTAGAGCTTCCTGAATTCCATACCAGTAATCTAAAGAAACTCCACCTTTCTCTTGGTAAACGTATCCAGAGTCTGATCCAGAAAAGTCAATCTTACCGGTCATTAGTTGTGTCAACTGTTGTACAGAAGGTATTATGATTAGTCTATCAAAGCCAGATAGTCCATGACATAGAACAATTGGGTATTTAGGAGCCTGGTATTTTTCTTTCAGTGGTATTGATTGAATAAGAATCGAATCATCGTCTTTCTTAGGTTTTATTGGGATCTTATCATCACCAGGGGAGGTTAGAGCTGAAATGAATGAATTTGTGAAATTTCTCAATGCTTTTTGGAAGAGAACTGTGGTGGAAGCGTTCTCAATATTTTCTGTTTCAATTTCTGCAGCTATGATACTATTAGCAAAAGTAGTTGATGCTAGTCCAGAAGCTGCTATTGTAGCACTGTATTTTAACAAACGCAGTCTATTCATATCTATTATTTCAAGTATTCAGAGGAGCAGTTCAGATTCTCAGTAGTCTAGATAACATCAACCCGAAGGACTTGTAAGATCTTAACGGCTGAGTATTTGAAGAAGCAAACAAAAATCGGAGTTATTTGGTTTCGCTGGTTCCGCTGGTTCATCGGCTATTTATTTTATTTTAGTGTCATATTGCGCGTGACATATACAACTGAGCGATGCGCACGAAACCTTACATTGGAACCTAGTAACCATCAATACAGAAATATATATAAGGCTGAATTGTCAGTTCCATTGGGATCTATAGGAGTTATTACCATTAGCTCTTGGTCTTTTAAATGATTTTGGGCCCTTAGGAATAGTAAATTTATTTAGAATTGGTCTAGAATATGAGCTAGTTCCACCAAACTTTCTTTTCTTGTTTGTATTATTCCTCCATACATCAGCCAGTTTAGATACACTCTGACTGAAATCAACATGTATCCGTTTATCATCAATAAGAGCACCATCCATCTTGAAATAAGCATTTTCACAATTCTTTTTATCTTCAAATTCAATAAAGGCATACTGTAGTGATTCGTTTGTTTCTGTGTCCCTAATCACTTCACATGATAATATCTTACCAAACCTGGAAAATATAACTTCAAGGTCATCATCTCTTGTTATTGAATTCAACTTGCAAACGAAAAGAACATTTTCCATTGGTTTAACTTGAGCTGATGGAAGATCACCAATCAGCTCTAAAGTCAATGCTTTTGAATCAGCTTCTCTTTGTCTAGCCTTCTTCAGCTCATCTTCATCCACCTCTTGCTCATCCTCTAGTTTTAACTCCTCGATATCATCTAGTCTAATTGTGGAAAGCTGTTCTTTGGTAGGTTCTGGAGTTGATGGAGGGATTACAAGACCCTCAATATCATCAAAGGGATCATCTAGGATATATGTGTGATGAATTCTTATATCTTGTAAAGGCACATAATCATCAGAAACAATAGCTTCATTGATTTTATCTAATATTTGAAGGCCTTCAGCAACTTGTCCGAATACGATATGATTTGACAAAGCACCTCTCGACTCATCTAGTTGGTCCAGTGAAATGGTGAAAAGTGAGCTAATATGGAACGTATTAGGTTCTAAAGTATCTTTATGAGAAATGAAAGAGACGGTCCCCTTCTTTTTATGATGTAGTTTGTTCTTTTTTGTTTTTATATATCTTGATTCTAAATTCCCAGATAAGTGCCAGGCGCTCTCCCCTGTCGTACTCAATGGGAAGAGGGGATCACCAATCTCAGCCAGATAATCTTTCTGTATGTTATATATTGGGGCAAATGTGTAATACTTAGCTTTGCATAGTTTAATAAAGTTCTTCGATTCAATTGGGGCAATATCTGTGTATAAGTCAATGACAATATTTCCTTCAAAAATCAGTTAGTAAAGCTCCTCGGAAGAACAGAAGAAAAGAAGAGTCGTTGATAAAGACTTACCAAGTGATGTCTGTATCAGAACACTCATAGCTGTATTCCTCTAGACACTTCAATAAATGTCTTAAGATAAGAACGAACTTGTTTAGTTTGACATAGAAAAATTCCGATCAGACAGATTCGCTCATAACCTTGATTATATAATCATTAGACCAAGTTTTCTGTCACAAAAAAATATCAAAATATCAAAATATCACAGAAGAGCAACGTGACCAGTTGGAACCACTTATTGAATCAGATTTAATATGGCACCAGGTGACTTAAATTTAAAAAAATCATGGCATCCTGGTCTTATGAAAAACCAGCAGAAAGTCTGGGAATTCGAACAAGAGGCGTTGCTTGAGCGTAAGAAGATCCAAGAGAGGCAACAGGAAATTGCTAAAGAGAAAGAACTGGCAGAACTTCGAGCTCTACAGTATGGCAAAACTGGGAAAGCTGTCAGTCAGCGGATGGACTGGATGTATGATAATTCCGGTATAGGAGATGGCGGGAAGTTGATTACTGGTGAATCAGAAGAATATCTTTTAGGGAAAAAGAGAGTGGATGATTTGATATTAAACAAGAAATCTAATGAAGGCAGTGTAGCGAAAAGAGGGTTCGATAAGCTGCAGGATTCTTTTAATCTCAAAGAGCCAGTAAACCCTAGCATTTCTAGAGATGATCCCATGGCAAAGATAAGAGAACAACAATTGAAGAAGCTGCAAGAAAGAAAGTTGAAGTCAAAAGTTATAGAAAAAGAAAGGCCATCTAGCCACAGAAGCCATCATCATCACCACCATCGTCACAGATCCAGTAGAGAATCGGGATCTGGCTCTGATAGACGTTCTGGCCCAAGGAGAGATGGCGAAAGATCATCAAAACATAATGATACATATATTAGAAGAGATAATGCTAAAGAGTACGCAAGGAACGATAGAAATTATGATAGTTCTGAGAGAAGTGATGGATATAGATCAAGAAGAGACTCTCCGTACAATAAAGGAGATCATTATGAAAGAGAAAGACGGTATTAGACTCGTTAATCCTTGAATCGTTCTATTAATATTATTGTATATAAAGACATCTTGCGAAGCATATTTATATTGTTTAATATATATGAATCTGCATACACAGTAGAATCCTTCTATAACTTGTACTTCTGGGTCGAGCTTTGGATAATATATTATCTGGGGTTTGGGATCTCATTCTGCAAGATTGGCACAGTTTTATGACAAATCGCTCAATTTGTTTAAAAAGAACCAGGTCACACAACTATTCAAAAAACTGAGAATGGACCTATCTTGGTGTCTAAATTTTAGATTGTGAACTTCAAGTTGGTGCTATTCCTTATTGTCTGTGTGAGCTGTTTCCTAAGCATTTCTTTTGTTAGGGGACGCATATATTAATTGTGACACGAAATCCACACCCTGAAATGATAATAATGTCCGATATCTGAATTGCAGGCACACCTGAAAATGGCTATAATCAAGAAGTTTGGGCAATGGTGGTTAAATTGAAAAACATCCAAGGCATACCTCCAACCTTTGTAGTTTTCTTCTTTTCATAAATCGGAGACATCGGTGGTAGTAACTTGTGAATTCAGTGCAGGTGAATAAACTACTGGCCTACAAAGAGGCGTGATATCTCACTAAACTTCTTGAACTACTTTTGAATAACTTTTTCAATCGAAAATCTTTAATCCATATTAGGTGTTAGCTGATTTGCGTTCTCTTGCTACTTTGTCTATTGAATATGAAGATTCAGATACTTCTCGCGTTGATATCTACAACAGTGAATGCTCTCTTCAATCCGGTTGTCAAGTCCACCGATTTTGACGGTGGTGCTCCAGAGATAGTTTATTTTGAAGACACTAATGTTCGTATTACTTAAACATTTCTTTTTATGACTTATAACTAACCTTGAACAGAACATTATCTACCTTGATAAAACATCTGGCTCTATCCATTTATCGAAAAACGCTGGTGAAAGCTTTTCCTCCATCGATTTGGAAGGTGTCAAGATCAAATATCTCGTTCCTCATCCCCACAAGATCAATCATGCTTATGCTATCTCAGACGACTTGACCCATTTCAGAACGGTTTCCGCTGGTATTACATGGACCAAGTTTACTACTTCTGAGAAGCCTGCTTTTGATTCTGTTGAAACCTTAGAATCTCATCATTCTCCTATCGTTTTCCATGGTCATAATTCTGAGTATGTGCTGTATGCTGGCCAATGTCAATCCACTGATGAAAGTTGTGAAAGACAGTACTATTATACCACTGATAACTTTAAAGAGTTGCGCACTTTGACTAAAGCCTATTCATGTCTGTTCTCCGATTCTACTCCAAATTCTGTTGTACAGGATTCCAATCAAATCATATGTATTGTTAAGGGAGAAGGGGATATTGCCACTGTTCTTGCTCAATCATCAGACTTCTTTGCATCCCAAAACTATGTGGCTCTGAATGGTGGTCTAATCACCAATATCTCTAAATTAGGTGCTGGTGCTAACTCAGTGATAGCTGTTGGTGGACACCTCAGTGATCAGCAAACTGTTGGTGTTTATGCTTCAGCAGATGGTAAGCCATGGGAAAAAATTCAATTCCCAAAAGGAACAACCCTTTCAAACACCTTTAACGTTGTTGAAGGTACCGAACACTCAATTTTTGTTGATGTCAAATATGATCAGTCAAGTGAAATTGGTCAGTTGTTTTTCTCAAGCTCTTCCAATGGCTCATTCTTTTCCAGATCATTAGAATACACTCATAGAGATACTGATAATGTCGATTACGAAATCATTCAAAGTATTGATGGTATCGTGCTGGCAAATGAAGTGGCCAATGGTGCTAAGATTCTTAAAGGAGAAGAATCAACTCCTCATATTGTTTCTAAGATCTCATTTGATCAGGGTATTACTTGGAATAATCTTGAAGTGAAAGATTGCGGTGATGGGGAAAACTGTAACTTACATCTTCATTCCCTTGTTTCAAGAGCTTCTAGAGATGCTGATCCTCAAGGTAAATATTTCTCATCCCCAGTTCCTGGAATTTTGTTGGGTGTTGGTAATACTGGCTATTCTTTGGGGTCTTATGATGATGGTGATACCTTTATTTCACGTGATGCAGGATTGACCTGGTCAAGAACATTGAATGGTCCTCATTTATTCGAATTTGGTGACCAAGGTTCGCTAATTATCGCACTAGAAGAGAATTCTGACACCAACATTATCAAATATACCACAAATCATGGTAGAACTTGGCAGAAAGTTGGTTTGGGTGGTACTATTCGTGCTAAGTCACTTACAACTACGCCTGATTCAACAAATTTCAAGTTTTTGGTTTCAGGTCAGCTCTCTAACGGAAGATATAGAACTTTTTTCATTAGTTTTGATGGATTATATGAAAGAAAGTGTGATAATTCTGATTTTGAAGACTGGTTTGTCCAAGGCCCAGATTCTAATACTGCGTTGTGTGTCTCTGGCCATAAACAAAAATTCATTAGACGTTTTGCTGAAGCCAACTGCAAAGTTGACAGAGAATTTCAAGAACCAGTAGCTATCGAAGATAGCTGCCCTTGCACGCAAGCTGATTATGTCTGTGCTTTAGACTATAGAAGAAATTCAAATGGTGAATGTGTTCCAGCAATCAAAGGTCTAACCGATGAGAATTTACAAGCCAAATACTGTACTGATAATGCTGATACTTATATTGTACCAGCACCATATGCTTTGATCCCTGGAAATGTCTGCTCCCCATCAAGTGGTTTGGATCTTGCCAAATCTGTAGAAAAGAGATGCCCAAACTTTACTCCTGGTAATGATGGCAATAATGATAACAGCTTAATTGATTATGATGATAATGACACGCCCGATGAAACACAACCTGATACTAACCCAGATGCTAGAGAAGGTGATAAAAAGAAATCAGAAGAAGGTATCAATGATGGTAAGGTAAAGACCTCTGATTTTGCCTTTAGTGGTCAAATTGTACAGTATTTCTACCTGGATAGAGTGAAAGGTTCAAACTTGAGAGATGAAACTATTGTTCTCTTAACCTCTCATAATAAGGCTTATGTTACCCATGACCAAGGTTCTTCCTGGGAGCAAATTGCTCCAGAGGATGAAATTTTAGAGATCTACGTAAATCCTCACAATACTAATCACGTTTATTTGTTATCCACGAATCAAAAAATTATCTATTCCACTGATAGAGCTGATAATTGGAAGTTCTTCAGAACCCCTGCTCCTTTCATTCCCGGTGTCCAAGCTATCAGGTTCCACCCAAAGCACAGTGATTGGTTCCTTTACATCGGTCAACTTGGTTGTGACTCTGAATCCTTACAAGGTTCATGCAGATCAGTGGCCTATCGTACCAAATCATATGGTAGAAGATTTGCTCTAATGGAAGAACATATCAAGACTTGTGATTTTATTGGTCATTTACTGGAGCCTACACATGCTCAGTTGGTGGTTTGTCAAAGGGAACAAAGTGAATACACTGTTTATTCAGGAGAGTTAATATTCTCTAACGATTTCTTTGTTGATGATCATAATACTCCTTTGAAAGATGTTATTGGATTTGCTCAAGAAGATGATTACCTAGTTGCTGCTACCATTGGTCCTGGTGGTACATTGAGAGCCCATGTCTCTGTCGATGGGGTCAATTGGGCAGATGCATTGTTTCCAAGTGACTTTCACGTTGACAAACAACAAGCTTACACTTTCTTATCAGGTCAATCGCATGCTCTCTTCCTACATCTGACCACTAATTCAAGAAGTGGTTCTGAATTTGGTGCAATTCTGAAATCAAACTTTAATGGTACCTCCTACGTCTTATCTCAACAATATGTTAACAGAAACGCTGCTGGATATGTTGATTTTGAGCAACTTGAGAATTTGGAAGGTGTTGCTGTCATAAACACTGTTTCTAACCCGGATGATGCCAGACGTGGCGCTAAAAAGCAATTGAAAACAAAAATAACACACAACGATGGTGCTGATTGGGACTACTTACAACCACCAAGTGTTGATTCATCCGGCAAAAAGTTCGATTGTACTGGTAAGTCATTACAAGAATGTTCTTTACATTTACATGGGTTCACTGAAAGAGTTGACTATAGGGATACCTTTTCATCTGGATCTGCCGTTGGATTAATGGTCGGTGTTGGTAACGTTGGCGGTCAACTGGCTACTTACTTGGACTCTGCTACCTTCTTGACTAGAGATGGTGGTGTTACTTGGAAAGAAATTAAGAAAGGTGTCTACCAATGGGAATATGGTGACCAAGGTTCCATCATTGTCCTTGTTAATGGCCAAGATTCAACTAATACTATAACCTACTCACTTGACGAAGGTGATACTTGGTCTGAATATAAATTCACCGATCATCTCGTCACTGTTAATGATATCTCTACCGTTCCATCTGATGACTCTAGAAAGTTCCTACTCTTCACCAAGCTTCCATCTTCTAAGGGCGATAAATCAACTGTTTACCAGATTGACTTCTCACAATTACTGAAGAGAAAATGTAACTTAGACTTGACAAGCCCAGATACCGATGATTTTGATTTGTGGACTCCTAAACACCCTCATCAAGCCGATAACTGTCTTTTCGGTCATGAATCTCAGTACTATAGAAAGATTGCTGGTAGAGACTGTTACATTGGTGAGAAACTTGACAAGCCTTATGAAATAATCCGTGATTGTGCCTGTACAAGACACGACTACGAATGTGACTTTAACTATTTCCGTGATCAGAATGGTGAGTGTAAGCTTGTTCCAGGATACACACCACCAGATCATTCTCATATTTGCAAAGAAATGGAAATAGATGAATATTGGCTGCCAACTGGTTATAGAAAGATCCCATTGAGTACCTGTCAAGGTGGTAATGAATTTGACAAAGTTGAACCGCTACCGTGTCCTGGTAGAGAAGAAGAGTTCATCCGTAAACACAAAGGTCTCACAGGCTTGAGCTTGGCTCTCGTCATTTTAATCCCAATTCTAAGTGCTATTGTGCTGGTTTACGTTATTTATAATCACTATGTTGGAAGATATGGTCAAATCAAATTGGGTGAAGAATCTGATACAGTCTTATTTGATAATTCAACTCCTTTCAACAAGGTCTCATCACTTATTGGCTATGGAGTTGTAACCTCTGTGGATTTTTTCTCACAAACCTTCAAAAGTATTGAGCTTCGAGTCAGATCTTTCTTTGGGGTTATCACTGGCTTTATTTTCAAGAGATCTGTCGCATTGAATGAAAATGATTTGGGCACAACAGTCTATTCTACTTTGAACGAAGAGCCTGATACAGTATCTACCTTTACTGATATTGACGATGACTTATTAGATGATGGCGATTTGACAGAAGCTGAAGATCGTCTCTAATCTGCCAGTCTTGACTTTAACCTGCACATAAAATTAGCTATGAAATTAACTACATTATTGTTACAACGATTAATATTCTATGTATTTTGTAGTCAGTTATCCTCCTCTTCGCGTTTTCTTTTTGAGCCTCTTGAGTCAGTTTCATTATCAGATAGATCAAGTGGTTCACTTGCATCTGAGTCTAATTCCTCTTCTAACCCATCTCTTTGAGCCTCTGTGTAGTATTTCACTGCATTTGGGAAAATATCAGTAGAGAACAATCTAGCAAAATCATCACCAGAGGGAAATTCTTTGCCTGGCTTTTTACCAGTCCATTTAAACCATCCAAAGAAACTCTTCATACCCGCCCTGTAGTTCTTCTTGCCTTCTTTAGACTTCTTGTCTGCGACCTTTGAAGGATTTATGGAATCATAAGATTTTGGCCATATTATAGTTGCAGGTTCACTAACCAGTCTCTCAGTTTCATCATCTTTCTCTTCATCCTCATCATCCTCCAAGTTCCTGGACTTTTTCTTTTGAGCTAGTATAGTTTCAGGGTCGATCTTCTCAATTGAAAAGCTTTTACTCACAGTTTGAGCAGGAAAATCTTCATCCAAGGCACTGAATTGAAAAGTTATAGTGAATTCAGAAGGATCAGTATCAGAGTCTTCGTCAGAAGTAGCAGCATTCCAAGAGATATAGATATCTTCAATTAACTCAATATATTTGAAATCTTGAGATCTGACAAACTCTGCAAATTCAGGATGTTGGGAGAGAACGATATGCCAGAACTTGTCCAAAGCCTTTGTGAATGGACTTCTCTTCTTGTAAATTTCTTGTACACTTTTTAAACGAGCAATTTCTAGAAATGATAATTAGTAACTGATTTTTGAATAACATTGCGACTAAATGATCTTACCTGCTTTGCGTTCAACAACTTCAAGCTCTTCCTCAATATTGATTAAACCAATTAAGGCATCCTCAACTTTTCTTCAAATTTGTTAGAATAATCTTAATGTGCTACAAGATGATAGACTTACTTTGACTCTTCTTCAGACATCTTGGCTTCTTCTGTAAATTTAACTACTCTCTTTCTTAATTTTACAATAAAAAAAAATCATCAATTTCTTACACTCGCTCATAACCATTTTTACACAGAAATTCAATCAGATATACAAATTTGTCTAGGTTCTCTTTCCTCTTCTGGTCATAACTGGCAGCTTAAATGGCACTTTCAAAGAGGCGATCTTATAAGATGCAGCAGAGCCCTTTGAGATACCAAAAGCAGCAGCTTCAGCAACAGATGCGGATTTAACAATACAACCAAGAGCTTTGAAAAGGTCCAGTAATCTACCTTGTCTTA
The DNA here is from genome assembly GCA_030562945.1 of Wickerhamomyces jianshihensis. NCBI lineage: Eukaryota > Fungi > Ascomycota > Saccharomycetes > Phaffomycetales > Wickerhamomycetaceae > Wickerhamomyces > Wickerhamomyces jianshihensis. Next base: position 102,220 of record JAKUAH010000004.1, read on the forward strand.
AGGATAGTTCTTGTGCCAATGGACTGACTTCTACTATAAAGTTACTAATGTGCAGAATAGTAGCCAATAAGTAACATAATAGTTTATCCTCATTATATGGATCTATTTTGTAACCACGATCTTTAGAACGGCCGAATTGACCAGCCTTCAAGACTGTAAATCTTTCCAATAAACCATCTATCAAGACTTCTGGTGGGTTTTTCAATTCTGTCATTAATGCAGCTTTATTTGACAGACGTCTGTTTTTGTAGAATCCAATTAGTAATGAAGCATAGTAAAGAAGTTGAACTTTTTCAGTTGGAGTATCAGCAGAGACAGTAGATAGTTTGGATGTTATGAATTGAGATTCTGAGGAAGGTAATAGCTCCAATCTAGCAGCAGTATCGGTTTCATTGACAATAGCAGAAACGCGAATAGCAGAAAGCTCCTTCTTCGGTATTATATTGTAGATTGGGTAAATATCAGCAACATCAGTAGCGTCAACATTTGCAAATGGTGTTGGTCTATCATTATCAACACTTTCTGAAAGTTGTGCTCTAGTTGGTAAGCTGGTTGTACCAGCTTTAACAGAATCAATGATATCAGTTTGAGCTGATGTCAATTTATCAGCGTCAATACGATTTCTTTCCAGATCTGAAATAGCTTTTTTAGCTTTTTTAGTACCGAATTCTTGACCCAAAGCATTACGCTGAATGTTTAGACGGACTCCCTTTTGTTTGATAGATGGGCCTTTTAATTTCTTATGAGCTTTGGATGTGACAGAACCTAGGAATACAGGTGTCTTATATAAATCAACAGATTTACTCACAGGGTCATAAACTGCAATGACATATTCGTTTACATCATCAGAGGCTGGTTTACCATCGAATTCAAGAGTGGAATTTTCACCATGGAACACAAAGGCATCAGAGTGTTTCTTTCTGTATAGATCGACTTGTGTGTCTTCTGGAGCATCAAATCCGTTAAAAAATGTACTAACGGTTACAGATGGTTCTTCTGTAAAAGAGGTAATACGGAGTTCGGTGTTGTCCTCTCTCTTTCTTTTATGGCTCTCAGTCATTGCAGTCTCAGACACTTTCCTTCCAACAAAGCTCATCACTTCTCTATACAAATTTTTTTTGGCGTAAGAAATAAGAAAAAAATTTAGACCACCTCGGTTTTTACCCTTAACAGTAGCTGCCTAAAACAGTAAAATCCGACTTATGCGATGAGCCCTCAAATCAGATTTTACTTACAACTCTTTCTTTAAATTTAGATTATTTTGTGAAACCAGATATGTCATCCTTGAGTACAAAGACATACTATGAGATTCTAGGAGTTGATCAGGATGCTTCTCAGTTAGAAATACGAGCTGCTTACAAAGAAAAACTGTTTAATACTCACCCAGATAAAGTATCCAACAAAGAACTGGATAATGTTAGTAGTCTTATACCACTTATAAAGGAAGCGTATAAAGCCTTAGCAGATAGTGAGAATAGAAAGGAGTACGATGAAGAGCTATCCCAACTTTTCAAGAAGAATGGATTAATTAGCACTGGTGAAGGTTTAGATCTTTTTACTTTAGATGATTTTACCTGCATCGAAGAAGAAGATTCAGTAACCTTCAAAAAAGATTGTCCAAGGTGCACTACGCGAGAAGGGTTCCTACTTACAGAATATGATTTAGCTAATAATGGCTCCCTTGATGGATTGGGTGGGCAAGACATCATAGTTCAGTGTTCAGCTTGTAGTTTATGGTTGAAAGTGAAGTATTTCGATTTAGAAGAAGATCAAGAGTGATAACCACTCAATAGTTACAAGTTAATGATTAATGATGACGATTACGCTCAGAATTTATACTCAATTGGAAATCAATATATATAAGATAGAGCAAAGTGTTCAAGTTAGTGTCGTAAGTTCATAATGCTTTTCAGCTGTTATAATGGCATCTAAGGCCTCTTCCATTGCCGTAAGATCAGTCATTAGTGAGATATGACCATATCTACTAGCGATCTTTGCTGCCACTGGAAATCCTTTCTTTTCTGGCATCAACCATCTATGGTTCACAACTCCATCACCAGGGCCATAGTAGAAATCATCATACTCACCTTTTTTAATTCCTTCAATTCCATTGACCCTGGCACCTCTCACAGTTGGCACTTCATTGCCATAAACGATTACTAGTGGTGGATACTTTTTCTTTTCATCATATTTTAACTCATCGATGAATTTTCTGGTTCTTTTCAACGTTCTGGCAAGGTATTCCTTTGAATCCTCGAAGGAAGTGACAAACTCTTGTTGATCGATTGGCTTCAAGCTCATAAGTGAATGACCTCTTTTCATATCAACAGAGTGACTTTCTTTCAATCTGTCCAAGGAAACAAGTGGTGATAAGTTATGTTCAGTCCAAACATCTGGATCAAAATAATCTAAATTATACTTTTCATGAGTCTTCTTATCAACAAAACAGCGACCATCAATTGGTAGAAATGAAAAGCTTGATCTCATAAAAAAATTTGCCTCTGGTGTAAGAATCTTTTGGCTGAATAAAACCGAATCACCGAACCTTATTGGTCCCAAGATGTTTGGGCATTCTGAAGGAACACCAACGTAAATTAAGCCTCGGAATAGAGAAGGATCAGTCTGCATGACGTGATGAGCTATCAATCCACCCATCGAGTGGGCGATCACAATTGCACCCTTTCCATCATGATTAGTGCTTTTGAGCTGTTGAAGATATTTATATAGTCTTTTTGAATTGATATCAGACGATAATCTCCAATCATAGCCAAACGTTTTGACTCTAGTCTTTCCATTTTCTAGTTTTCTTTTCAAATTTCTTGCAATGTCAATAGGTCCAATATGAGTTAGCATATCGTCGGGATATATTGTATCTTCTGCGTGTTCTTCATCATCATCCGTGGGCCCAAGTAACAAGTCGATTTTTCTAATGTTAAACCCAGCACGTAATGGTATCCATAACCTTCTCGAAGTTTTCTTACTTCGCAGTATACTTCCTCTATAACCACCTAATATTACTATATCACCTTCAATTGTATCCCAGACCGTCCCTTTTCTTTTATCGTCCTCTAGCAAAGAGGTTAAACTGATTGTTGGGGTTAAGGCTCTCTTAACAGCCTGGAGTCTAGAGCTACCTTGTCCTTTATTATTCTTAAATAAAAATGCTTCGTGTAAAGTATCGATGGATTCTTGTCTCTTTATCTTGTTCTTAATCTCTAATTTTGTAAGAGTAACATTAAAATCCTCATCGTCACCATCTGATAGTTCCCCGATTATAGGAATACCACTTCTTAACTGCTTTAAGGAGGGAAGATAAGCCAATGGGTTACCGCCAAAAGGAAGACTGAAGGTGAAGATTTTATGCTCGTTTTTGAACGTCTTATCATGTATATCTTGCGTGGTTGGTGATTTCTCTAAAGTTTGATCATTTTCTTCTTCATTTTCTTCTTCATTTTCTTCTTCATTTTCTTCTTCATTTTCTTCTTCATTTTCTTCTTCATTTTCTTCTTCAGTAACATACTCCAAGCCTGATTCTTCCCTCTGTATTAGAGACCCACCAATAATGGAGCTCGCTATTTCGGCACGGTCCAGCTTGTGAGCTGCCTCTTCCTCTCTATGTTCTATCGATCCGACAGATGAAGATCCGAGCGATGAGTTGTCATGGCCATTTGGGCATTGCTCCTCCGAGTGAGTACTTGAATGCGCCATATAATCCTTCGCCTCTTGATCTGTCACAGTCAAAAAGTGTAATGGCAAAATAAAGAACGAATTAGCCGCCTTTGTTCAAATTTTTATTAGCGGCTTTAAAACCTGCCTGTTTTCCTGGTTTTTCTTATTTCCGCTTGTTTGCAATATTTGCCGAAATGCCCGAAGTGCCAGAAATTCGCGAACTACTGGTCAGGACATCATAAACTTCGAGAGCGTCTCTATATATTGGAATTGACCTTGCCATGGCTCCCCCTACCGAGTTCTACGTGGGTATTGATGTAGGCTCAACATCGATTCGTGTTGGTTTAGTTGATGGAGATGGGATTCTTCGTTTCACAGAATCAGAGCCAATATCGTACTACCATAATGTTGACGACGCAAGATTCGTTACCCAGAGCTCCACACAAATTTTAAAAGGTTTAGAGAACTGTTTATCAAAACTGAAGGCACAACTGAGTCACAATCAGATCGTACAGAGTATATCATGTGCAGCGACATGTTCTATGGTGGTCATGAAGCGCTGTAAGAGTGGCGATTTGGAGCCGTATGCTGTTGACTATGAGTTCCAAAATCATGATCAAAATGTTATCTTCTGGATGGACAATCGTGCTTCCAAGGAAACTAAAGAAATAAACACCAGATTAAAAGGAAATTCTGTCTTGGATTATTATGGTGGCTTGTTCATTGAAGAGATGGCTATACCAAAAGTAAAATATCTGATTGATCATGTTCCACCACATGATTTAAATGATCTTGTTTTTTTTGATCTCCACGACTTTTTGATCCATCAACTTGGCCAGAATAATGGAGTGATAATTGATAATTTTCACATATCAAATTCTTCCTCTCAACGAGCAATGGATGGTCAATTAAAGGGATGGTCTTCTAGTTTTCTGAACTCTATTGGAATAGACGTGTTAGCAAAAGACAATTATGCTAGAATAGGATGTTTGGAAGTTTCGAATTCTTCCCTTTTCAGTCCTATCCCATTGGCAGGATCAAAAATTGCCGTAACTTCTGAAGGAATTTCTCTCTGTCAAGGTGTTGTTGACTCATATGCGGGCTGGCTAGGGTCATGTGGGGAAGAGATTAATGATACCTTAACAATGGTTGCCGGCACCTCAACGTGCTTTCTTATCGGTCATCAAAGTGTTGAACCTGTACCTGGTGTCTGGGGTCCTTACGAAGGAATCTTTCCTGATCTTCTAGTCTCTGAGGGTGGACACTCAACTACTGGTAAGCTGTTCGAACATTTATTTGAAACACATCCTGCTTTTAAAGACCTGCATACCGATGATTTGTTTGAGGAAATAGAATCTTTGACAGCCGCTATTGAACAAAAGACTGGTGAGTCAATTCATTTCGCTGCAAAACATCGATTTTATTACGGTGATCTATCTGGGAATAGAACGCCATATTGCGATGGTAGTATCAGAGGGGTCTATTTCGGTGAATCAACTGATATTTCATTGAACGATCTTATCCTCAAATATGTCTGCATATTAGAGTTCCTAGCTTTCCAGACGAAACAAGTCATAGATCTTATGTCTTTATACAAAATCAAGAAGATAGTAATTTGTGGGAGTCAAGCAAAAAATAAGAGATTTGGTAGCCTAGTATCTTTAGTCACTGGTCTTCCGGTTGAGATAGGTTCAGAATCTTCAGATCTTGCTGGTGTTAGAGGAGCTGCCTATCTGGCCATGTCAGGTCATCTTAATAGGCCATTAATAGACATTGTGAAAAGTATGAATAAAGGAAATGTGAGCTACAAAGTCGATATAGACGAAAAACTAGAAAGACTTCTGAATCAAAAGTATGAAATCATGCTTGATATTGTACAACGTCAAGTGGATTACAAGAGGTTGATAGACAGTGTGTTAAATTGAATATACTATTCAGTTATACGATTAATCTTAACCCAATCGATTTCAGATTTCTGCGCCTGATTTCTTCTTATTCTATAAAAATGGTCAGTATATTTGGATGCATTCATTGCATTTAAGAATTTTTCATCATGTGTAATAACAATTAACTGGAAATTCTTTTGAGACTTTCTTATTTCGATAAGGGAACTCAAAGATCTGGCTAAAGACTCAATATTATCAGAATCCAAGTTTGTCGTAGGTTCATCCAAAGTTATGACACCACAGTTTGTCCCAAAACACTCAGATAATGCCAATCTGATAATGATGGAAGCTAGGACTTTTTGGCCCGCAGAACATCTACCTCTCATATCTAACTCAACATCATTTTTAACCATCACAACACGATAATTGTAAGAATATCTACTTGATCCAGAAGCTGATTCACTTCTAATCTTTACTGTGTCAACATCAGTACCACTATAAGTTGTTTTCCACAGATCTTCAATGATTTTATTTGCTTCATTCATTTTCAAAGAATGGAAATTCATTATCGCCGTATCAATTGCATTCGTATAAGTATCAGCATCAGTTAAAGCCACCGACTTGAATCTGAATTTGGCAAGTTCTTCTCTATATGTTTCATAAACATCTTTGAATTCAGTATTTAGTTCCTTCTCAGTTTGACGAACCTGATCCTCAATTTGTTTGATTTCACCCATTTTACCAGCAAATGCCGCATTCAAATTTGAATACTGCTCACGAAGTTCAGCTGAACGTTGCTGATAACTTTGACGGCCTTCTTCAGCTTTAGAAACATCAATATTACTAATCTCTTCATCAACTTCATAAAGCTCTTTCTCAAGCTTTCTAATTATTATATTGTTTTTGAGGTTGACTTGTTGATTGCTTGCATTTGCCAGATTCATTTCTTCCTGGCTAATTGTGGTTTGAATATCTTCTATCTCCTTTTCAGACGCAGCAATATCATCTGATGTAGTTTTGATGGATTCGTGACAACTCTTTAAGCGGGGTGAAATGATTGTTGTATACTCAAAAATCCTTTCATTCAATTGTGCAAGCTTTTCATGAATGGATGAGAGTTGTGAGACCTCTGCTCTTGCTCCATTGAGCTTTAGTTCATTTCGAGCATGAAGTGCGCTAAACTGTTCATTAAACTCGATAAGTTTGTTATCAAGCTCCTGGATGTTATTATCTGTTTTCTTGACTTGTTCCTCCAAGTTTTGGATTTTTATCTTATATTGATCTCTTGTTTTTGCCAAATTCTCCTTCTCTACTAATGAGCGCTCCATATTGCTCATTCTAAGTCTTTTATCTTTAACCGAACCCTCTAAAACTGTAAATTCTCTCTGTTTGGAATCTCTTTCTTCAAAAAGTGAGGAAAGGGATCTTCTAATATCCTTAAGCAATGCATTATTCTTATATTGTGTTTCCTGAAGTTCTTCTAGTGTGTTAGAAGAAAACCCATAATCATCCAATTCTTTAGTTTTTATATCAAGTTGCTCTTTAGATGACGTTAATTCCTTTGCTAGTCTATCCAATTCATCCACTGGATTTCTTAACGAATTCAAACCTTTTAAAGAATCATTCATCTCTGAGACTTTACGCTCAAGTGATCCCAAGATGCTCTTCTCTTCGTCAAGCTTGCTTCTCGAAATTAATAGTTGCTTTTCAAGTTTTTGAATCTTTGGTTTAGATGAAAGAATCTTTTCCACGTCAGTTGCAACACTTCTCACACTCTGTTGGTATTCTTGAGCTTGTTTCACATTTTCTTTGAACTCCGCTTCCTGTGATCCATCTATCTGTTTCTCTAGCATTTGAATTAAGTTTGTCAAAACCGAACCTTCATTAAACTTGGTATGGCACAGGTAGCAAGTATGATCAGTTTTAAAATAATTCAAAGCTTTTTTATTGAAAGCAAAAGTCGTTGTGAACATTTTAAGATTTTCAAGAGTCAGCTTGTAGTCATCATCAGCACTAGTGACAATATCTTCATATTCTTCGACCAGCTCACCTTCTAGAACTTCATCATATCTACTCTGTGAGTCTGCAATTTCGTTTTGTATTTGTATTTTAGAATTCTCGAGATGGTCAACTTCTGATTCCAGTTTTGAAACAGCAGAGCGCTGTTTGTCAAAGGTACTCTGTTCTTCTTTCAAATCTATTTCAAGGTTCGAAGTCAGTGCCTCCAAAGACTTTTTAGGATTCTCTAAACTGATTGACTGGTTTTCAAGTAAATCTTTAATTCTTTCTTTGAGCTTTGTGAATGCTTTCTCCTTGAACTTAACTTCATCCTTTAGTACACCAATACGCGCATGGGAGTCGGCTTGCTTATGAATTTCTGAAATTTCTTTTGAAATATCATCCAAGTCGTTCTCAGTGGCAGATATTTCATTATTCTTAGCTTTGATTTCCTTGTTGATTGTATCCAAATAGTTTCCCTCCTTGAACGTCCTCAATTTTTCCTCAGAAGCTTCCAATGATGATCTTTCATATTCAATATTACCTTCACTCACTTCTAGATTGTTAATCCTATTGCTGATGATGGTTATCTCTTTTTGTGTATTCAATATATCGTTTAAAATATATTCCTTTTGTTGAATTTCTTTGACCTTCAAGTCTGAACTGGATTTAATTTGACTCTGCAGTGAACTCTCCTCCTTCTTTGAATTATTCTCTAGCAATTCAAACTCAAGAACATTCTTCTTCAAAAGCGTACTCAGTTGAGACTCAAGGCCTGTGAAATCATTGTCAACCAGTCCAATTCCAAAATTAGCTTGAATAGTGTTCAATGTTTCTTCACGTTCAAGAGTATGAGATTCAAATTCCGTTTTTTTTCCGATAAGCTGACCTTCTTCCCTCATTAGTTTGTTCTTTAGATCCCGCAAGTCTCTCAAAGTGCTTTGTTTTGAAACAATGCCTTCCTTCAGGTCTTTCACCTGAATGCCGGCTTCTTCCAATGCACTTTCAAAATTGGAGTTCTTCTCCATGAGCGCTTCGTCAGATTCAGGGAGTAACTTTGTTGAGTCTTTGAGCCTTATAATCTGATCATTCAAAGAACTCTGTGTGTGATGCAGCTTCTCCAAATTTGCTAAGATGGTTTGAAAGTCTTGATTGGATTTAAAAAGTCTCTCATTTTCTTCACTAACAGCTTTGAGCTCCAGTTCCAGGATCTTCGTCTCCTCGAGATAATCCGAGATTAGTTTTTTGCTTTCTTCCAACTTCTCTTTTGTACGAGACGCCCTGTCTTTATCTAATTTAAGATGTTTGACCGACTGCTCCAAAAGTTGGACTTCAACTTTTAGCTCTTTTTTGATCTCTTTCAAGTTCTTCACAGCATTTGTAAATTTCAAAGCCTGAAATATTTCATCAAATTTCTTCTTCAAAGAAGCAGGCTCTGAGAGAGGCCATAGACTTTCTTCTTGGTGACAAAAGATCACATTATCAAGAATAGCAGGTGGTACTCCAAGAAATCTCGGAACCTGAGAATCGAGCTCCGCACATTTGGTGCTGATCGTTGTTCTTTCACCTCTATTCATCAACAACAATTGGCCTTCTAAAGTCTTGAATTGTGAAGTCTTCTTCTTAACCTGAACTTGCATCGTTCTCGTTGTAACCATGGATTGTGCATTAAGATTTGTGAAAGCCAATTTAACCTCAGCTCTAACTTCTTTATCACTCATCATATTTGGATCGTGAACAAAGTTGTTCCCATTCTTGCTATTAGGCGGGAGGAAACCTGTAGTTGCATATTTTAGACATTCAATCACAGTCTAGCTTTCTGTTAGTGTTCGGCGTCATATTGTGGTCTTAGAGAGTAACATACCGTTTTACCAGTACCATTAGCACCGACAATCAAAGTCAATGGTCTTCCAAACTCAATTGTCTCCTGCTTGGATGGATCGAAAGATCTCACACCAGCAATCGATAGCTGTTTAAGTTAGTGATGTCGTAGAATCTGAGGTGGTGGCTAAACTCACTTTATAAATGGCAGACCTGGAATAAATTGTTAGTTATTCGGTTGAATTCCGACTATAGTCATCCCAGATAACTTACATATGAATTGTCGTAAATTGAACAGGCCATTCGCTTCAGCTTCAGATCAGACCTCTGTCGCCTCTCAAGAGCTCTTGTCTCCAAGCCCGTTTTCGCGTCTTTTCGCGAACTCATTGGAAAAAAGCTACACATGAAAAAAATTGGTGACACACAACGAAAACCATTCGACTAGCGGGAAACGGCCCTCTTGTGCATGTCTGTGAAGCTTAACTGGAGACATTTAGTTAGAAACATGGCATCAGTAACAAAACCAAGAGTCACTCAGCCAAAATGGCATGAACCTGTCACCAAAGTGTCACATGGAGAAAAACCAGTATTGAAGTTGTACAACACCTTAACTCGAACCAAAGCTGAATTCAAACCAATTAATGATAGAAAAATCACATGGTACTGCTGTGGCCCTACGGTTTATGACTCTAGTCACATGGGACATGCTAGAAACTACGTCTCCACTGATATTAACAGACGTATTCTCCAAGATTACTTCAACTATGATGTTACTTTTGTTCAAAATGTTACCGATATTGATGATAAGATCATCATTAGAGCTCGTCATAACTATCTTTTTGAACAATTTCGTAGGGAACTTGATCAAAAGAATATAATCCCAACCGAAACTATTGAAAAAATCCAAAAAGGCTGGGTCGCTTTCACTAAAAAGAATCTTCCTGAAGCTCCTGTTGATAAGTTAGAATTTGCAGAATGGGCTTCAAAAGTTAATGTTTCTGAAAAGCAAGTTGCCAACCCAAAATTCCCAATGTATTTAAAGTCTGCCACAACTGGACTCAACGCTTTGGACAAACATGATTCCATCGACAAGTCCGAATTCCTAGAATCCGTCAAAGATGTCATTGTTCCTGTTTTAGATGAAGAAAAGGGTTCTAGTATCAATGACCCTGAAATCTTCCGTACTCTTCCAGCATTTTGGGAAAAGAAATTTGATGAAGATATGTCTGCTTTGAATGTTTTACCTCCTACTGTTACTACCAGAGTTTCAGAATACGTCCCAGAAATCATTGAGTATGTTGAAAAAATCATTTCAAATGGATTTGCATACTCTACCTCAGATGGTTCAGTTTATTTTGATACTGTCGCGTTTGATAAAGCTGAGGCCCATGATTATGCTAAATTACAGCCATGGAATAAAGGTCAAGCTGATTTAATTGCTGAAGGCGAAGGTTCATTAAGCTCAAACACTTCTGGAAAAAGATCATCTAATGATTTTGCTCTATGGAAAGCGTCAAAACCAGGTGAACCAGAATGGGAATCACCATGGGGTAAAGGTCGTCCTGGTTGGCATATCGAGTGTTCTGTCATGGCTAGTGATATTTTAGGTGAACAAATGGATATTCACTCAGGTGGTATTGATTTAGCTTTCCCACATCATGATAATGAATTAGCTCAATCAGAAGCTTGTTTTGACAATAAGCAATGGGTTAATTACTTTTTACACACTGGTCATCTACATATTGAAGGCCAAAAAATGAGTAAGAGTTTGAAGAATTTTGTCACTATCCAAGAAGCTTTAGAACAATATTCATCTCGTCAATTAAGATTAGCATTTGCTTCTTCCCAGTGGAACAATCAATTAGATTTTAAGGCAAGTCTTTTGAATGAGGTGAGATCATTTGAAAGTTCATTGAGTAAATTCTTCCAAAATGTTAGAGCTTTAAATAATGACTACGAAGAGACGATCAAAACTACAATTATATCCAAAAAGTTAGGAGCTAGTGAAAGAAAATTACTGAATGATCTTGAAGAAGCTAGAGATGGTGTATATGCTGCCTTTTCGGATAACTTGGCTACTCCACAAGCCATTAAAATCATTGCTGAACTTGTGACCAAGACCAATTCATACATTGTTAACAGTGGTACTGAACTAAGAATCAACCCAGTATTGGAAGTCACATATTGGATAACCAAAATTTTAGATGTTCTTGGTTTCCCTTCACGTTCTGATAGATTAGGTTGGAATGATGCTGACTCTAGCAGTACTTCATCTGGCTCTGTTGAAGAGATTGCTGCTCCATTTGTGAAAGTTCTGTCCAGTTTTAGAGATCAAATTCGCGCTTCAGCTATTTCTAAAGCGCCATATTCTGATTTCTTGAACACTACTGACTCTATACGTAATCATGAACTATTAAATTTGGGTGTTTCCTTAGATGATCGTACCGATGGACAGGCTGCTTTGATCAAATTTTTAAGTCCAGCCGAGAAAGAAGAATTAATTAAGCTTCAAGAGGAAAAAGAACAGCGTGAAAATGAAAAGAAGGCAAAAAAGCTAGCCCAACAGAAGCTGAAAGAAGAACAAGAGAAAGCCAGACTAGAAAAAGCTAAACTCTCACCACTTGACCTATTCAAAACCGCTGAGTACTCAGAATGGGACGAATCTGGGCTACCACTCAAAGACAAAGATGGCAATGAAGTCACGAAGAGTGCCAAAAAGAAGTTACAAAAGGCTCTCGATAACCAGAAGAAGCTACATGATGAATACCTTGCTACATTAAATTAAATAGCCACATTGGGTATGAATAGGTGTATAAGTACTATAGCAAAACCATTAACGTGTCCGTATCAAATTTAATGTGTTACCCGCTCTTAGTAAGAAAAGAAGGAAAAAAATTATATGATTTGCCAACGTAACAACTGAAGGCAACAACAAGTCAACTTCATTAGGATCTGTCAAGTTTTTGTGTTCTGAATTTCAATAAAGCACATTAGTCCCATTCAAACAAAAAATTAGTTCTGCGACAGTATTGAAAGTAACAGTAACAGTATTACAGTAAATTGTAATAACACATTTGAAGACACTGAAAAGCAAGGAAATAAATCTAACACAACAAAAAAGAATGTCATCCGCTGAATTTGTAGAGGTCTTAGAACAATTCAAGGGATTGAAAAGTGGTATCTCTGGAAGTCGTATTAAGAAACTAACTGAAATTGCTGTTAATAATGTTAGTGCTGAATCTGAGATTGTTGATAAAACTTTTGAGAATTTGAAGGCTATTCAAGATTCTCATAAATTAGGTGCTCTGTATATCATTGATTCTATTGCTAGAAAGTACAAAGACCAAGCCAGTAAAGCAGGTCAATCTATTTCTCCAAGTGCTCCTCAAGGTACCTTTGCGCATGGTGTCTATAAGTTTGGAACTATCATCCAAGAAGCTGTTGATATCACCATCCCAGCTTTAACTCCTGAACAAAAGGAAAAGGTTGGTAAGTTATTAGATATCTGGAGAAAAGGGGATGTTTTTAGTTCCGATACTATCGACGCTATTAAAGCTAAATATTACCCATCTACTGGTAACTCTGCGCCAGTCGTTACGACAACCTCTTCCGCTTCGCCGGCTCCAGCTCAAGCTCAAGCTCAAGCCCAACCAGTCTCTTCTTTTGATATATTATCAAATCTAGCTGCCTCTGCCGCAACAGCTCAGACAGCTAGTCAGCCATCTACCCAGCCAGCAGGTTTCCCACAAGGTCTTCCACAAGGTTTTCCAACTTTACCAAATCTAGGAGCTGATCCAAACGCACAACAGGCTGTTGTTCTTCAAATGCTACAACAACTTCAGGCATCAGGTCAACTTCCTCCAATGCCTCAACCTCCAGTAGCTCAATTTCAGCAACCTTTCCCTGAATCAAACAATGATAACCGTGACCGCTTCAGAAATCCTATTGCTGGATCCCAAGAAGATGCATTCAAAAACTTTAAAACTGGGGGTAGACAGGATTACAGAGAGAGAGATTCTGGTTATTCAAGAAGAGGTAATCGTGATAGGGGTCAATCACCAAACAGAAGAAACGAAGGTAGAGAACGCCCTCCACAAGGCCACGTCGAGGGTGAGAAAAACTTACCAGGAACTCCACATTATAGAGAAAAACCAGTTTCCCACGACCCAACAGTTCCTGCTGGTCACATCAAAGTTTTAAGTCGTACCCTGTTTGTGGGTGGTGTCCCAACTTATATGACTCAAGAAGAGCTAGCCTCCATCATGAGACCTTATGCTGAAGTTCAAAGTGTGATCTTACATAATGAGCGTAAGCATGCGTTTGTTAAAGTCTATTCTAGAAAAGAAGCTGAGAATGTCATTGCAAATTTCAATAAGAACGGTCAATACAATCTAAGAATTCGTTGGGGTGTTGGTTTTGGACCTCGTGAATGTTGTGATTACCAACATGGTATTAGTATCATTGGTATAGAAAGATTAACCGACGCTGATATCCGTTGGGTTAGTGAAGCTCAATGGGGTGGTATTGGTAGGGATACTCCATTCGCAGCAGGTCTCAGTATGGAAGAACCAGATATTGAAATTGGTGAAGGTATCTCTTCAAAAGCAATTTCACAAAAAATGCCAACTGATGGGTCAAGAAATGGCCCAAGATCTACCAAACCTGGTGAACCAGATGATTTCTATACCGATCCATTAAACAAGGCTTCTCTACCATCTTTTATGCAAGGAAGTAATAAGGCTAATCCATTGGCTAATCTTTTTGGTGGTCAAGCGGCTGCTCCAGCTGCTGTAGTTGCTCAAGCCCCAGCTCCAGCCCCTACTGGTGGTGCAACTGATAATGCCCAACTTTCAAACTTGATGGCCTTCTTACAGAGTCAACAAAAGTGATCCAAAATGAAGAGCTGTTTTAAGAGATCACTTACCTCCAGTACTTAAGAGCCAATAGTGTATATCATAACAAAGAGACGTTATTATTATTTATCTGTGTATTTTTTGTAAAGTTCTTAAATGCATTCTTGAAAGAACAGAGTTAGGTGTTAAAGGCACAATGATACAACATAAATTGTCCTGTAGCAGTATACCTGTGCTCATTCCTCGTTTGAGATTGTAGTAGAACTACTGTTTTGTGCTTTGTGTCTACAGAGTCTTTGGTTTCAACTGAATCGGTGAAATTTTATCAATATGCAAGCGAATATACATGAAACAAATCTCAAACACAGTCAAAAATGGATTTATGGAACCATTAAATGGATAGAAATTTCCCTTTTTAATGATAACAATGTCTTTAAGAACTTCACCCTCTATAGACCCTAACAGCACGCCCAAACTGTTCACCACATATCAAATAAGAATAATAAATCATGCTACGTTTAAACCAAAGAATTGGAGCTAATTTTTTTGAAGAAACTATCGCTAACCTTAGACCCTACAAATTCACAGAGAGACAGCTTTGGAGATGGCTATACTCAAAAGATTTTAACTTCAGTCCAAGTCAAAGAAGCATTGCAACATTTGGTACGATCATGCTTGGACCAATTGTTCTGTTGGGCTTCAATAAGCAAAGAGAATCCGCTACTTCTGCACTTTCTCAGTTGATAAAAATAAGAATCAAAAATAGCACCAAGTATAGAGGTTCCAGATATGAAGCTACTGATATGAAGAAGTTAGAGATCTATGCAAAGCTGAACAACAAAGCTGACTTCAGCAATCTGGAGCCAATTATGCTTTCAGATCATTTTCAGATATCTTAAAAAATCCACAACCCAGGGTGATTTTTTTTCATATGATATCTCAGTTACCTAAATATACACGATCGAATCACTTTTGAAGTATAAAATTGTAGATTTGGAGCTGTGACTTGGAAGGGAATTACACTATTATGGTCAATTTTACCATGGCTCATGACCGTAAAAAGCGTGGTCACCCTGCCTAAAGTTTTGTAACTTTTTTTTACCAAACTGAAAAAGTGAAAAGTCATCAAAACAGAACATCGGTTAAAGAACTTTGACTTCTCTGCACCATCTCACGAGTGATAAGGAACAGCAACGATGCTAACAAAGTCTTTTCAACGTATGTGCACTACTTCTCCTCTATTAATCAAATTGTTAGAATAACTAACAAAATTGGCAGCATTAAAAAGATGTCTGTCGACAACTACATCAAGTCCGGCACCACTGAAGGCTGCCATTCTTTTAACTCGTCCACCTCTAGTCACTCCAGATCTTACAAAATTTGAGCAAGCATATTATAACTACCAAGAAGAACTGGAACGTCGTTTAATGTGGACCTTCCCTCACTATTATTATTTTAAAAAAGGTAGTTTATCAGAACGTAAATTTGTTCAAGCCCAAAACGGTCCAGTCGCCAAACAACCGGGTGTATTTTATCCAAAAGGTGTTCCAGATGTTGTTCACAACAGAGAAAGAAGACTGAAACAAGATGTTATCATCCCAAAGGAAGATTATGAAGAATCTACAATGTCTGATATTAGTAGACCAGTTGTTCCAAACTCTAGAACTACCAAGGCAGATGAAACTAATGACACCAAGAGTCTTGAACGTAAACTTCCAAGAACTCTTTACCTCTTAATCAAAGATTCTAAGCTTGGTTGGAAATTACCGGCCTTTGACGTCACAGAAGAAACTCCACTACATCAGGCTGCCGAAAGTGGCTTAAGACAGCTAGGTGGTGAATCAATAAACACATGGACTGTTGCTCGTTCTCCAGCTGCAGTTTTAAAATACCAAAGTGATAAGATAGTGAAAACTAAAGAAAACCTTGAGGGTCTATCTAGAGAATTTGTTATAAAGTCAATCATTTTATCAGGTGCTTTCAAACCAAAAGAAACTGAATTTGCTTGGGTTACTAGAGAAGAACTCGAGAAATTGGTGACAAAAGAATACTTTGAAGCTACTGAATTCCTATTTTCACGTGTTTGAAGATAAGAAAAAATTTAAGACCTGTATATATATGAGAAAAAGTTTTAGATAGAATAAGATTATTTTCAAACTATAAATTTATCTCTCTTTATCATGATATCTAGATGATCCATTCTTAGATTCCTTGACTGTAATATATAACTCACCTTCTGCTGTTGAGTATGCATAAGTTGGTTTTGTTGGAGCAAACTTGAAACTAGGGAATGTTTGTCTCCCTGAAACACATTTTTTCACTTCAAACTCTTCTGATTTATCTAAGATTTTATAGAACTTTAAGGGAGCACCATCTTCAAAAGTCACACCGACATGAGTACCATCACTTGTAGAATCAACAGAATACACAGGTTCATCAACTTCAGCAATGGTTTTCGCTAAAGTTAAATCTTCCAACGACCAAAGTGATATTACACCTTCGTTACTTCCAGCAATCAAGTAGTTGGCTCTTTGATCAAATTTTAAACTCTTTATTGATGATCTATGACCTTTCAAAGTAGAAATAAGTTCAATTTCATCATTTCTCAAGTGATATACTAGGATTGAACCATTTGCTAATCCAACAAACAAAAAAGATGAAGAATTACTCCATGTGATGGAATAAATATCAACATCAGATGATAACTTGTGAATAATAGCTTCAGATTTAGAATCCAGTATAACTATATTGTTCTCTTTACTTATGGCAACAATATATTGGGCATCAGGGGAGTACTGAACGATGAATAGCCTCTTTTCACCTGTATCAATTTGCTTCAATAGGTCACCTGTAATAATATTCCAAGTCTTAATATAACGATCATTACCCACAGTTGATAAGGTATTGTCAACTAAGGGATCCCAAGAAATAGATTCCACGCTCCTCTCGTGCACGTTCTCAATAACAATAGGTAAAGCTGCTCTGTCACTGGTTTTCCATATACGCAATGAACGATCTGTTTTGGCAGCAGCTATTCTCGTTGAGGGAGAGTTCCATTCCAACGTTATAATCTCAGTGTGTCGTAGTGAAGAACTTCTTGCAATTGGAGCATCAGCTAAATGGACATGTTTTTGGCTCTTGAAAAAGTCGTCTGAAATTTGTTTATTTCTGTCTCTGTCTGACATCTTTCACTGGTCTCTTTTCTAGACCAATTAGCACTTGTCCCTTTTTATTGTTTGACTTTAAAATGTCTATTAAACTGTTACCGCGATTCTTAAAAGTTGTTGTTTTGTTTATGTTTTTCTCACTTTCTCTTTATAATCTGATCAGTTTTGTTTGGAACTTAGTCTTTTCACGTCGTGTGGTGTGAAAAAAAGATCAATGTCTACTCAAAAGAATGATTTTCTTCCTAGAAATATGTCATTTTTGAGTAAACAAGCAAAAGGTCCCAAATTTCCCAAATCTTTTGGGTCGTTGGATCGCAAAAACCATGGATCTCAAGATTCTACGCCAGTAAAAAGTACTACGAGTCTTAATGAACAGGTCTTTTCACCTAGCTCTAACTCACATGCAACTGATGAGGATAAATTCAAAATGATAAGCCGGAAAGAAATATATGGAGAACATGCAGATCTGGGATCAGATCAATTAAATCTTTTAACTAAGCGTCCCAATCAAAATACTTATAAAAGGTCAAGAATAACAAATCAAACTACTAGAAGCATGTCAGGATCAGTTCTGCCCAAAGGAAAAGGTTCTGACTTTCCTGATTACATATCTTCCAAAAGAAAAAATCGTATTGCCCTTGATTCTGATGACGAACTTGCTGGGAACAGTGATGCATTCAATAATATAATGAAAAACTTTGAATCAAGTGATGGTATTGACCACATCTTGAATAAAAATTCAATCAGGACGAGAGATTTACCCTCGAACTCAAATTTAAAAGGTCCTAATATGGGTGCCAAACACTCATACCCAAGGAAACGAGAATATCCAAAAAGTCCCAATAGAATCTCTAAGAGCTCTGGGGCAGGAAAAGAACCAATGAGACATGTAACTGAAAGGAATAAAACTGACTTAAGGGATATCTTGGTTGGAAATAAACATTCATCGGTAGAATCAGATTCTCCAAAAAGAAAAGCTCATAAAACGTCATATGCTGATGATGAATTAGAATTAATGAAGAAGAGTAGGTCAACAGCAACCAAGCTTTCTGAATTAACCAAAATTCTGGCCTCTGCTGATGAAGAGGATTCATTTTTGTCCACATTAAAGAGTAAAAATGTATGGAATCCAGCACTTTTAGAACGATCCTCCAAAGATGACAGCTTTGATGATAAGGTCGATTTATCACTTGGTCTAAATAATGATTTAGAAGTGTTTGATGAAAAGCAAAATAATATCAAGCAACAGAGGATTGTGAAGGCCAAATACAAAGGTAAAGAATATAATGGCTCATTTAAAGCAAATGAATTGACACAAAAAATTAAAAAGCATTGGAATTGTATTCCACAGATTTTGAATGGTAAAATTGGTTCAAGATATTTTGAATATGCTTTTGATATTTGTAACAGCTCAAAAGGATCAATGTTATCACGTTCTGATTTCATGAGGATTCCAAAGAATAGAATATCTATTGGATTCTATGGGATGAAGAGACAATCATTCATAGCATCATTAATCAAGAGTAATTTTGCCAAGGAGATTGAAGATGCTGCATCAAAGAATAAAACCATTCAATTCTGGACCATTGACTCGTTTGTTCTTCATATACTAACTTGTGAAGTTGTTTGGAGAGTAGTTGCTGACGACTTGGACCTTTCAAGGGAAGAGTCAATGAACTGTCTCAATAACACACTGGACTATGGAAAATATATCACAGACCATGACTCAATATATTAATACGATCCAAAGACTGCTATTCCTATCTTTAAACTCCATAAAATTCCATCAAAGTCCGCTTTTGACATTTAACTGTAAAACACTTTTGCTTGTTGTTCGCGAAAAAAACAGGGAAAACTGTAAATTGATGAACAGGTGATAATCGGAGTTGGAAATCTTTAGCGAGAACACGAGTTCACTTCATTTCACCGTTTTTGAAAGCCCTTAAATAATAAACTGGCAATTCATTATCAGATTGGAATAATAGCACATCAGTGACCGAAGAATGTTCCTTCAACCAAGTTTTCAAATGAGATACTTCAATTTTGAAACTCCGGCTCATCGCACCGGGTAAGTTCTTGAAGTGTTAGTGCACAGGAAGGAAAAAAAATAACGAAAAAAGTTTTTAGCACAACTAATCATTGATAAAATAGTGATTTAACTCCTGTTCATATATAAAATATCCATATCAAGATGCAAGCTGCTATTTTCCCAAAAACATGCTTTAAATGTGGTGAAGTTGGTCACCTTGCCGAAGTCTGTACTCAAGATCAACGTTTGTGTTACAACTGTCGTTTACCAGGTCATGAATTAAGTGACTGTCCCGAACCACGCCAAAACACTCAAAAACAATGTTACAACTGCGGTGGTGTTGGTCACGTTCAAACTGACTGTACCCAACAATCTAGTGGTGCTCGTTGTTACAACTGTAGCCAATTTGGTCACATATCAAAAAGTTGTCCTCAACCAAGAACTTCAGCTCCACCAAAGCAAAGAGTATTCAATGGTCCAAAATCCAATAACAAAGCTACTACATGTTACAAATGTGGTGGTCCAAACCATTTCGCTCGTGACTGTCAAGCCGGTGTCATTAAATGTTACGCTTGTGGTAAAACCGGTCACATCTCCAAAGACTGTTCTTCTTCAGCTGGTGGTGTTACTAACGTTAACCCAAAAACTTGTTACACTTGTGGTGAATCTGGTCACATCTCTCGTGATTGTTCTAAAGATTCTAACTAAATCATCTCTTGTTTGTGTTGATAGATGGTTTTTTGTGTGAAGCTGGTGGTGAAGTTATGTCTTTTTAAACTTTTGAAGTGGGGATTTGTCATGTTTTAACGACCGTTCATAATAACTCTTTTTTCTTTACCTTGATTTAATGTATTCTCTAGTTTCTTATCATTATTAGTAGGTTCTTAGAATAATCCGACATAAATAATATCCTCTTTCCATTCAAATAATATTTCTATATAATGCATCACCTATTAACAAAACTTTTTTCACCTCTTCAACGTCATGAACTCTAACGATATCAGATTGATACCCTATACAGGACATAATAACAGAAGCAGTAGTCAATACTCTTTCGGATGGAATCTTCTCATTTGTTAAAGCACCAATGAATTTCTTTCTTGAAGGACCAAGTAAAATAGGTAAACCATCCAATGAAACATACTCTTTAGTAGAAGAGTTGTAATTTGAATATCTTTTAACGAATGGAGTTCCTCTAATTATTGCCAAATTTTGCTTTAAATTTTTAGCAAATCCAATACCTGGATCTGTTATAATTTGCCATCTTTTAACACCAGCTTTGATAGCCTTTAAATATTGGAGTCCAATTTCATAAGAGACTGCTTTGATAAGAGCTTCATCATCTTTATTAAAGAAATGACCTTCTTCACGGATATATTCCTCAATATCTGGGTTTTCATTAAGGGTATATTGATTTAATTTAGACATGGTTTCTGTTGTACCTCTTGTATGATTCAAAATGTATGGAGCTCCAGTATCAGCAACGACATTAAACATATTATCATCATAAAGACCACCACTTATATCATTAATGATATTAGCTCCATATTTTAATGCCTCTAGTGCAATTTCAGATCTATATGTATCAACACTAATAACAACATTTTTCAATTTTTCATCTTCATGAGCTCTAATAGCTTGAACTATTGGCACAACTCTATTCCACTCCTCTTTTTCATCTGGCGCAATGGATCCAGGTCTTGTTGAAACACCACCAATATCAATAATATCAACACCATATTTAACCATCTCTAATGCATTCTTGATTGCAATTTCCACAGATGCATTCTTACCACCATCACTAAAGGAATCAGGTGTAGTGTTCAAAATACCCATTAATTGAGTTTTATGAGAATTTCCTAGTAAATCAAATAACAAACGTTTTGGTCCATTGAATTTAAAGTATTTATTGTATAATGGAACATGAGTCTGTAATAAATTACATTTCTGGGTACTTTGATCTGTTTCTGAATCATAAAGTTGTTTCAAATGATTATGATAAGGTTCAGCAGTGACAGGATGAATAGATTCAGGTGAAATCAGGTCACATAATGGCTGTAAAACAAAGGTTCTTTCAATCATCCTCATATGTGGTATAATCAAATTCTCTTCATTTAATATCAAATCATCATATAACAAGATATCTAAATCAATTGATCTAGGACCATTCTCGATGATTTTGGTTCTCCCTAGTTTTTCATATTCAATGCTTTTCAATTCTTTTAATAGATCTTGTGGAGAAAGTTCTGTTTCAATTTTTAATACACCATTAATGAATTTTGGTTGATCAATATGATACATTGGTTCAGATTCATATAATGAAGAGGTAGTAATGACTTTGGTTTTAGGAAGTTCATTCAGTAACTCAATGGATTTCATTATATTCGATACTTGATCACCAACATTAGAGCCAAAAGCAATGAAAACATCATGAGCTCCTGATTGAATGGTTGAAGCACTTGATGGAAGATTGAATGACTCCTTATATTCTTGACCCTGGGTATTAGTAACTTGAATCTTTTCAGAGTTTACAAAATCCTTTGGTTGTCTTTCAACTTTAACACCAACCCCATCAGCAAATGTAATTGCATTTGGCTTTTGCACTTCAGCTATGACACTCAATATATCATTTTCGCAAGTAATTTGGGCAACTGACTCGATTAAAGCTTCCACTGTTTTAAAATTGGAGTTATCAAGATAGAAATAAATATCTTCTATTATTGAATAAACGTTGATTGGTTTTTCGTGCTCAATTTCCAAGTTTAAAGAAATGTATTGCTTTTGTAACCTTTCAAAAGTAAAGACGCCGATTATTGTGGAGACTTTTAAATTGTGAATAATGATCTTATCGTTGATTTGAGGATTCTTTGTAATGATTCCAGACTCTTTTTGACGGTTGATCTTGTGCTCAATTCTATCCACTTTGATCTCAGTTTTAGAGCCACTGATAATCACTTCTGCTCTAGAGCCACCGCCTTTCTTCTCATCCAAAGCAACTTCTGCAACAGCATTTGCAATGTTATCAAATGACTTGAAGTTTGTTTTTTTATTTTGCTCAAAGAATTCAGAGATGTTTCTAGATATCACAGCATAGTTTAAAGAATATTTCAAATCATCCGTTTCACTTGATGAACTAAAATCAGTATGGAGATTAACAGAAACTTCCAAAGGTTGGATTGTTGGTTTATTCCAAAAATCTTTCCCCGTGATTGCTTGCACGTGTAGCTTGTTTATCAGCACGGTATCTTTGGGCATCGTGTGGATGAATCTGAGGACTGGTTAGTAAAAGTTACTGGTTGTCTTGTGTGATTATTTGACTCATACCTTTTAAATATAGAAGTCAATTGAGCTGACGACTTGAGCGATGTTAAGAGCGACAATTTGTTTGAGTCTGGTGCGAGAAATTAAGAGCGCTCTCAATAAAAGCAACAACAAACAAACCAGTTGATTCAAAGTTTGTAGGCAAAGTTTAGATGGACAGTGTGTAATTTGTTTGTTCGATGGCTCCTTTCAGAAAAAAAATGGTTATGAGCACATCCTTTCTTCCTTATATTAAGTTACTATTTTAGTGATTTATGGAATTATTCAAGTTCAAAAGCTCAGTGTTCACCTGTTTAAAGTGATATTTTGTGCTTTGTTCAACTTATTTAATCAAATCTCTTTATTGTTTATCCTTTGTAAACTTTGCAGGTGATTTGATTGTTTTTGCGATCACTCTCCATTGACATACAAAACTGGCAACGGTTAGATCAAACAAGGGGAACATGGTGAATATTCGCTGAATCACAATTGGTTCTCTGGTTGAACAGAGGCCTGAACTAAGTGAAACAAAACTGAAACACATTGGTTTCTAAAGTTTTGAGTTTAAATGGAGTATAAATGACCTATATGCCTCTTTGTGTTCTTCAGATCACTGGAATTGCTTTACTCTTGATGCTGGGGCTCTCTAATAAGGAAACTATTAATTTTAAGAGGTTTTCTACCCATAAATTGGTAGCTATTCCAAAATTTGCCCTCAGAAGTTATACTAAAAAATTTCCTGATAGCAATAGTAAAGGCATTTACTTGGAAAAGGAGGCTTTAAACTTGTTTTCAACCCTTGATCCATCTTGCAAAAGGAAACATACCGGTGGACCATTTGATCTAGGAATTGATGGTGTTGTTGAGAGTAGAATGCTCTTCCAAGCTGTGCTTAATCTCAGGGGATGCTTTTTGAAAGATGAATATCACAATTCCACCTTTCGACTGCTCATTCAATCCAAGTTTAGAGATAAATCTAAGATCTCTACTGCTGAACTTAAAAAGTTTGTGGATAACTTGAAGCCAGAAAGAACTAAATCCTCTGATCTAAAAGAAATAATTGGTGTTTATTATTCTACAGCAAATCTTTCAAGTACTGCAAAACAGAATTTTGTTGGAAGCTCAACTCCAATGATCTTTATTAAAGATACTAATCCACTAGGTGAATCATCTTTAATGTTAGAGGAAAAACTTTTGGAAGATCAGCTTGCCACAAGGTTTATTGTCACACCAAACATTAAATTTCTAAACAAATATTATCATGCACCTTTCTTTGGAATTTCTGAGATCGAGAAGGATATTTGCTTCGAGTTAGACCTTTCATTGGCAGCTTTCTATCAAGAACGAAACCTAAAGAAAGTTGAAGAAATCGTTGGACTGTTAGATTGTCGAAATTTAAAAACACTAAATAAAATCCCAATGCTAGCTAAACAAATGGTATCATCTATTGAGAAAGATGATAATCTCAAACCATTTATAGTTGAAAATAGAAGGGCACATTCTTGTCTTAGTATTACCAATGAGACAAAACCAGATCTGTTGAAATCAAAGAAAAAGAAGAAGAAGATAACTGAGCTCTCAAAGTCTCACCAAAGCCAAAATACCTTGAAGGGATAGTTCTAGAGTAGTATGCTACTGTATATTGTTATAAAGAGTGTATCTGGAATGAAGAGTATCTTAACAAAGGAGATGGCTAAAGGGAGATGTTTGAATGATTATTTAAAGAACAATTAAATATGTCTTTGATAGATGGAAAAGTTATATGAAACTACCAAATAAGTGTACTTATGAAATCGCTTTCAATATGAGTCAAATAATAAAACAGATACTGTATATATAACAGTCCACTAGAGATTTATATGGTATTTGGATAAAGTTTCGCAAATCATTGATAGGTTTTTATTTCTACTGTGGTTGACCACAATAAAACTCACCAATATCACACCGCCAAATGAGCTGATATTTTTGCATGTACGGCTTATGTTTCAAACTTTAGGTTTCAGATGTTGTGGATTGATTGGTCTGTCATACTCGATAATAGCACAGATATCACTCTTCCAATAAATGTTTCAGAGACGTTTCATATTGTTACAAGTCGTTCAAGTTTGTTCAACTACTATATAAAAACCTCATATGATCCACTTATAAGAGAATAGTCAATTTTCTCATATCTTGACTACTCCACTTCCCAGGATTCAAATAATATTACATCATGGTATATAATTCGAATAACAATACAGTTCTTAAAAGGACTCCACCAATTACAAAATATTTAAAAATACCAACTTTGAATAACAAAAAAGTTAATTTTTTGCAAATTTCTACTGCTCGTATAAGTGACACTAGTTTTTTTGGTTCTGGTATTAACATTAACCATTTTTCATCGATAACTAGTCATTTGAGGAGGGTTGAATTAATTGAAAAGGTTAAAAGATTATCCATCGGTCTTTTCAGTTTGAAACAGTCGTCTAGATCACCAATTCACCTTTCTGAGTTGACATTTCAAAATGATAACATCGGCATTGATAAATATGATGAAAATTCATTAAATTGTATTGATCCAATCTCTCATAGTTTCCCATCTGAAGAATCAGAGGTACTACGTGGATCATATCAAAGTAAAAGAGCAAAGATAGGAACTTGCAATATTTTGAGAAATCATTCTAATGAAACCACCAAACCTATAATTGAGGATGGACATGATTTTATTGATGAGTTATCTAGTAAATTACTTGAACTTATAACTCTTAAAAGGTCTGAAGCTTTAGAAAATGAAACCATCTTAGACTCTAATCCACTCAAGAGCCCTGATATTGGGTATTATGATATTGACCTTGCAGAGGAACGAGTTTTAGCATTTGGTGGTAGTTTCAATCAGTTTGAAAAACTTCTTGCTATTGATAAAGCCACCAGAATTGTGTCTATTCTCCTATTTAATGATATCAAGATTTATATTGAGAGTCTTGATTTCAAACGACAAAGAATCATCAAACCACCAACAGTAAAAAAAATATTCTAGTCGAAAGAACACTAATACAAGATCTGTCCCTTCAACATATTTATAAGATATATTAAAAGAAGCTGTAGTTCAAAATTGTGTTTGATACCTTGTTGTTCTTGTTGGTGGTTATGAGCGAGAGTATATCAAATGTCACGTGCCCCATAATCACTCTAATTTTCGCGGGACAAGTTTATTCCAACAAAAGGCAGTTTACTTGAAATTGTAGTAATTCAGTGTTTTATAATTGAGCTAACAAGACTTGTCAGTTTGATCATGTCATTATTTTTGAGGAGAACATTTGCGACTGTAAAAGAAAGTATTCCAAAAGTTACTGAGTTCAAAACTGTGGATGTTTTAATTGTTGGTGGTGGTCCAGCTGGTTTAACACTAACAACAGCATTAAAGAACTCATCAATAACTAAAGATCTTAAAATTTCATTAATTGAAGGGTTTGATCTTCAAAAAGTGAAAGAATTCTATGATGATGTTCCTGAAAACTTCACAAATCGTATAAGTAGTTTAACACCACAATCTATTGATTATTTACAAAAAATTGGAAGTTGGAAATTTATTAAACAAGATAGAATTCAATCATATGATTCTATAGTTGTAACAGAAGGGTTAAGTGATGCTAGATTAAACATTGACCATGATGAAATTGCAACGATGTGTGAAAATGTGAATTTACAATCATCATTATATCAAAGGATAAAAGAATTAGAATCTCAAATGGATAAAGATTTTGGATTGAATATTATAGATAAAACCAAAGTTGTTGAAATTTCCAAAGATGAATCAAATAATTGGCCTATTGTTCATTTATCTAATGGTGAATCTATTAGAACAAGACTTCTTGTTGGTGCAGATGGATTTAATTCACCAGTTCGTAAATTTTCTGGAATTGAATCAAGAGGATGGTTTTATGAAAGATTTGGAGTTGTTGCAACTTTGAAGTTAGATTATTCACCATTTCAATCTGTTGGATGGCAAAGATTTTTACCAAATGGTCCAATTGCTTTATTACCATTACCAGATAATCATGCTACATTAGTTTGGTCTCAATCAATTGAACTTTCTAAATTATTAACAGAAATTGATTCTGAATTATTTAAAAATCTAGTTAATGGAGCTTTTTTTTTAAGTGATGTTGATATGAATTATTATTATAAAGCTATAAAAGAAGGGAAAACTGATGGTTTAATTGAAGATATTGAATGGAGAATTGAACAAGCACAACAAAAGTATACTGAAGATGAACTTGATGATAAATTTCCTGTTAAGATTGTTTCTATTGATGAAAATTCAAGAGCAAGATTTCCTCTTAGATTATCACATGCTGATACTTATGTTTCAGAAAGAATTGCATTAGTTGGAGATGCTGCACATACAACCCATCCTTTAGCAGGTCAAGGGTTAAATATGGGTCAATCTGATGTACAATCTTTAGTTAAAGCTATTGAACGGGGTATTCAAAGAGGTCTTGATATTGGGAATACACTTGTTTTAGAACCATATTGGGCTGAAAGATTTCCAGAAAATAATTTACTTTTAGGAGTTGTTGATAAATTACATAAATTATATTCATGTAAAGCAGAACCAATTGTTGCTTTAAGAAGTTTCGGGTTAAATGCTGTTAATCAATTAGGTTTTTTGAAGGATTTTATGGTAAAGCATGTATCTGGGAAATGAAGATGATTTTAAAGGTTGTATATAGGTAATGATGTGTGTTGGAATGCTTTAAATGATAAATTTTGATGATCAATAAAGGAATTATTCATGTAGATATTTTATAAAGATAAATATTAAAATTAAAAAAATTTGTTTATACACCAATTCTTGAGCTTTTTAATTGTTCAACAACTAAAAATGTTATAATAGTATTTGGTCCTAATCTAACAAAACTTGGAACCCAACCTCTGAATAAGAATGTTGGTCCTTCATTTTTTAAAGAATGTGTTAATATATGAAAAACACTTTCACCAGATTTACTTGAATTCATTATTCTTGTCTTTAAAACATCAGCAGGTGAACAAATAGTAGTTGCCACTAAACCAGCCATCATTGAAGCTGAGAAAAAAGTTAATTTTGAATCTTTATTCATATGAAAAGTTTCAATTAAAAAATTTTTAGATATATCATAGGTAACAACTTGAGAAGAAGTCATTAAAATTCCTCTAACCAGATTAGTTTCTAAACCTCTGAATAAAGCGATAAAACCTTCATTTTTAATGACTTGAACAACACCATCGAATGCATGTTTATAGTTTCTTCTTTGTTCTAAAGGTAAACCAGTATCATTTTGCATTCTAATGTTCACAATATCAGAAGGATTACCAACAATACCACCAATACCACCACTAATCATACTAATTGGTAATAAATAAAGCATTGAACTTTGTTTATCTTGAGGAACAACATTTTCTTTCAAATATTCATAAACACCAAATCTTGTTAATGAATAAGTTGCTTGTCTTAAAAGACCAGCACTTAATCCAGAATAAATACCAAAAATACCCTGATTTTTAAAGATCGAATAAGCCATTTTAAATAGAGAAGGTTTTGGTAATGGAGCAGTTTGTAATCTAACTTTTGCTAAATCTAATGGATGAGTGGCTATACAAGCAATACCACCACCAAAACCACCATACCAAAACGGCCATTTTTGTTTTTGTTGTTGTTTTGGTGTTAACTCTGAATTGGAAGATTGAACAATTATTTGTTCAGGTTTTGTATCGATTTTATTAACTGTGGTTGCCATTTCTATTAAAAGTGTATTAGTTGTATTATCTATGTTTGAAGAGCTTAAAGGTGGTTTATTATTTAAAGGATTATATTGAAATCCATGGAATAGGTTTATTTCAGTGGTTTAGATGAACAATAAAAAGGCTGTTGGAATATTTTCTTGTAGTAAATCGGAATAAATTAAAAGACGGAAAAAACAGGAATGAATTGGATAAATACGAATAGAGTCATCTGGTTCACAGTGATTCAAGTGATTCAAGTGATTCAAGTGATACAAAGTGATACAACTGATGTAAATATAACATAAATACATTTATTCCGTTATTCAAACCTTTTATAAAAAACTGCTTCGAATTGTAATTTCTCTTTAAATAATTGAAATTCCTCTCTTTGTAATCATTCAAATAAATAAATAGAAAGTAATTATGGACACCACCGTCATCTTTTACGAAAGAGATCGGTAAACATATAATGTTTCGTCATAGTGTATATTTTTGCTTAGTGCTGGCTATTCTATGAATCTATGAGTCTATCGTCAGCGTGTACTTTGCATTTATTGTGCCTGTCAGATGCGAACACCCACTATTGATCACAGCATCTGGTGATTCCCGTTGAAATGTATATCAAATTGTTGAGTTCGCAGTACCTCCTCAATATTGCCCATGCTACAAGCGTGAATTGGCGGTTCCAAGCAAATATCCTCGACCTTTTCATCGTAAGTTGCAGTTGTTGGTGAAGAAATCATCATCAATCGGCTTGTTTGTATTGCTGGCTTCTTCAGCTTCTTCCTGGATGATTTTGCCATAGAGGGTTTTTTCACTTTAGATGTTACAAATCCTTTGAATTTCTGCACAGATTTGTTGATATTGAATGGTGCATCTTTCTCTTTCGTCTTTTCTTTTGGTGGAAAGAATTCAGCAGCCCTTTCAAAAACACCATAGAAAGTTGATCGAAGATCTTCACTAGTAAATGGACTTTCTTCAAGATTAGACTGACTGAAAAAATTTGTACTTTCTTCTGTGCTTTGGGGGGCATCAATTTTGTTGAATGAAAAAGTGGTTTCAATTGGTTTTTCATTCTTAGCCGGAAACAACAGAGGATCAGCAAATTTCAGCATTGTTTTTGGTCTCTTAGGTTGAAACAAATAAAAGGGGTAGTGTGCTTCATGCCATTGGGCCTCGAGAAATGAAAGGTATTCAAAATATTTCTTAAAGCTTCCAGCATAGTTTTTCCATACCTAGTTATTTGTTAGGTTTCAAGGATAATCCATAGTAGCCTGATATGATACTTACAAATGAAATAATCACTGAACCATCATCGTCTTTGCGCTGGTAGTTCAAACGGTTCACGATCTTTATTAATATTGATCTGGCAATAATGAACGAATTTCTGGGACGAGGCACATCTTTGGAATGTGTTTTTCTAGTTGAACCTTTATCTTGGTTGACAATGAGCTGGTCCAAATTTATGTTAGGGGTGAAATCTCTTTGTCTCTTGATTATGGGGAACTTGCTTTTATCCAGACTATAGCTTTTTTTTTGCTTAGAGTTCGCTATGAATGTCCAAGTGTTGGCGCCAGATAGCTCAATATTCTGAGACATGTGGGTTGGAGATATGGTTATAAAGCATTCAACATCTTCAGATAAGTTGAAATAATTGTTTATGATATATTTCTTGAAATGAGGCAACTGTTCAAAATGCCTACCACCACTAATTTCAAGTGAGAGAAAATCCTTGCTTGGTCTGTCGTCTAGAATCTTTACCTCTGTTATTATCCTCTAGATATATAATGTCACGGTTTCTGTACTGCTCATTTTTAAGCTTATTCTTACTGCTTTTCAAACTAGTACTATTGTAAATCAGTATATCTTTGATTCTTTCTCGCAACTGGTGTCTAGATGTTTTTCCCTCCCTTTTTTTCGCGAAAATAGTAGCGCCAGTCCCTCCTGTCAAGATATCTGTAGTTAAGGCATTGCGCGCTCTCTATTGTTAGTATATCGATTATTTCCAAGATGTCCCCAAACTCAAGTAAACGAGAATCCTTTTCTGATCAGTATAACGACTCGATTAACCAACTTGATTTTATACAAGAGTTTGTTTCGCAGTTCGTCAAGATTGACCAAACCCGTAATAATTACCATACAGAATTTGCCTTACCTGATCCTTTCAAAAGAGACGAAATAATTGGCAAAATCCCATCAAAGTATAAGCCAGCTGTCTCCGAACTTTTGACAAACTATGAGTCTTCGCTGAAGAATCTTATGGTAAGTTATTTAAGTAAATTTCTTGAACTTCTACTAACCGAAGCAGAGCACAAATGGATTCAATGGCCAAGTGTTAATAGAGAGGGTCCGTGAGCTAATATCAAGGGATATCAATAAATTATTGAGGTTGAATAAAGAGGCTGTGACCTACACCGCAAAACACGACTATGTGGTTTCATCTGTTTCAGTAGAAGTAACAAACCATAAGGAGAGCAACGAAACACAAGACAATGCAGTAAATACACACAACCCCAGTACGTTGGTTTCAAGCAAGAAGGAATATACCACTGATAAAGATGTGATCAATGTTGCAATAGAATCGAGTCACCACAATGACGATGGCAGTTTAAACCAAACTTTCAGTTCGGCCAACACTAGTGATGATGATGATTCTTCTACCCCAAGTAGCGGTGGTGATGCTAGCGAAGAGAAAGGGGTTATTAGCAAACAAGATATATCTTATCCCCTGGAGTCTGGCTCTAAAGTGATTCCTTTGGAATCATCATCCTCTAAGGCACTATTAGTCACTGGTCGCAATTCCAAAGTGGTTGTGAAAGCTGGAATCAAGACCGCCAAGTCACGAGCATCAATCCCAAGGCAGGCAAAAGAAGTTCTGGAGGCTGTTTTTCAGACTAAAAGAACTCCAAATACAAAAGAGAGACAGGCAATTGCTGCTAAATGTGGGCTTACACCGCTCCAGGTTCGTGTGTGGTTTACTAACAAGCGTATGCGTACAAAACCAGGTACAGATTCGGTCAAGACCACAAATACGTAATATTTTTATTGCATTTTGTAACAAATTTTCTTATTCCTCATCACTGTCACCATCTCTATACCCATATTTTCTAATTTCTCCTAATCTCTTTCTTGCTGAATTCAAGGCATTTTCCAGCTTCAGTATTTCAACTTGTTGTTCCATCTCAGCAGTTTTATTCTCATGATTTGATAATTTTGAATAATCAATTTCATTATCATAGCCATCAGATCTTTTATTTAGAATATCTTGGACTTGGTTTACTAAACTTCTACAAGCTGAAGTGACCAATTTACTAGCTTCTTCAAGTTTATCCTGAGTTTTGGACATGAATGTAGCTTTAACTCTTGATGCCGCTACTAATTGAGCAGTTGAAGCAGCAACTTCATTTGAAGCAACAATTAATTCTTCATGTGAACGTTTAGAACTTAAAACACCATCAGCAGTTTCAATCAAAACTTTTGTAGATCCAGCAACTGATTTTGCTGCTGAGATAAGGCCTTCGGTCCATCTATTATGTTTTTTATAATATTGAGCTTTTGTTGTAGAACCTTTATTTTGAGAAACAATTTCATTTTGTGATGCAATTGCAGCATCAATCAATAAACTGATAGCATTAGTAACTGCTATAGCAGCAGATAAAATAGCCCTATTGATCTCAAAATCAATTTCAGAGATAGATGGATCTTGGGATTTACCTAGAAGAGCATTTAAATGGGATGCAGCGGAACTAATAGCATTTGCAGCAGAGCTCAATTCATTCTCAACAATCTCACCTAGATCACCAGAAGTGCTTTTAATAACAGATCTTGGAGCCAACCCTTCAGATAACTCTGTCAAGGTTTGAAGACTTTCTTGGACGTTGAGGTTACCAGTAATTACGACTTCAGTTTTTTCTTCATCAGTTCCATGTAGAGCATCAGATAATAAAGTTTTTAAAAAGTTTTCAGATTCTAAAGCAGTCAACCTTGATGCATCTAGCAAACTTTCCCCTTCTTCTTCTGTTTTAACAAGTCTTATGATACCTTTTGTGTTTAATAAAACATCAGATATAGCAGATGAGAAATCATTAATAGATCTTATAATTTCAGAATGGTCTCCATTTGGTCCATCTGCAATAAAGTCATTAAATGAATTGGCAAAATCAGTTGCAGATAGAGAACCTTTTTCAATCACTGATAATAAATATTCTGGAGATGAGTTTTGATTACCTGCTTGCATTGGAGAATCAAGTTCATAGAAGGCATCTTGAATTCTTTTAATACCACTTTTCAAAATAGCATCAACTAAAGAAGTCAATTTTGCCAAATGATCAATCAAAACTTGATCAATTTGTTCTTCAATTGCAGAGTCATTTTCATTTTGAACTCTAGCTAATTCTTGCAATGCATCATCCATGGTTTGTTGAACAATTTCTAATTCTTCTTCCTTCTCTCTTAATTGATGTTCCAAATCAGGATTGAAAGATTTTGCTTGTGAACTGAGCTTCTGTTGCAACTCATCAATTTCC
The DNA here is from genome assembly GCA_030562945.1 of Wickerhamomyces jianshihensis. Classification (NCBI taxonomy): domain Eukaryota; kingdom Fungi; phylum Ascomycota; class Saccharomycetes; order Phaffomycetales; family Wickerhamomycetaceae; genus Wickerhamomyces; species Wickerhamomyces jianshihensis. Next base: position 135,214 of record JAKUAH010000004.1, read on the forward strand.
TTTTTATGTTGAGCAAAAATTGTAGATAAGTTTGACGACTGATTTCTTTCAGAATTATCTAATTTGAAAGTTAAATCTCTAATTTGTAACTCTAATTTATCAATTTCACTTTCTTTTCCACCTTTTGATTTCTCTAATTCTAATCTTGCTCTATCACGTTCTCTTATTAATCCAGCCAACTCAACATTTTTCGATTTCAAATCTTTTTCTAGTTTTTCACGACGTTCAATTGCCTCCTGAGCAGAAGCTGCCTTTTGTTGAATTTTTTTGAACTTATTCAACAGATTCAAATGTTCTTGTCTTAATTGAGAATATAACTTTGCTAAAGACTCATATTTGTTCTTCCATAAATTGATCTGTTCATGCAAATTTGCAATCAATTCATCCTTAGATCCAATTTGTTGAGTTGCAGATTGGGCAGTTGTGGCAATTTCAGATTCCAATGCTTTGACTCTTTGGTCATACTGCTGAAGTAAAAGTTGATCTTGTTCATATTGTCCTCTTAAAGCTAATAAATCACGTTCTAATTCTGCAACTCTTCCTTGGGCTTGATTTTGTAATTGATCTCTTAATAATTGTTCTTGGGCCAATCTTTGCTGTTCAACTTGTTGAGATTGTTGCTGTTCAAATAATTGACGTTGTTGTTCAGCATATTGCTGTTGTAGAAGAGCTTGCTGCTCACGTTCTTGACTCAATTGTTGTTGCTGAGCTTCAAAAACAGATTGTTGGTTATTCCAAAAATCAACACCAGTAGGTTGTGTAGCAATAGGTTGTTGGAATTGGTTAAAAGTTGGTTGTTCAGAAAGAGGTTCAGGAGCTTCAGTAGATTGGTTTGTTTGTCTAGAAACTGGTCTCTCGGTGTCTGGAGCTTCAGAATCCTCTTTTATAAACAAGTCTGGTGCTTGTTCTGGTAATCTTGGAATAGTTATCAAAGATGTTAGATAACGAATTGATGAACAGTCAGCATAGAACTCGTATAGTCTAGCATGTTGTGACTCATAACGTTGTTTTAATGGTTCTAACGCATCTTCAGATCCAGTTGAACGATACATAGCTCTTAACATTGAAGTTATAAACTTGTAGATACCATAAGCTTCAGTAACCAATGGAACTAAAGCAGATATTTTGCATTCAGATTTTCTATCATGAGAAATTGATGCGAAAATAAGTCTTTGAAAATCATCTAAAGAGTCTTGTAGAGCCATCAAATCTAAAATAGCTTCATAACCTTCATCTGGGTTTTGAACAGTGACTAAGGAAACATATTCCTCATATTCAAAAGTACCATTAAATCCTTTGTGGTTTTTATGGAAGCTCAGTTTACGCAATAGAAAATGGACATATTCTTGAATCAAACGACCATATCCTTTAAACCCATCACCATGAACTGATCTACCTAAACTATTGATCCAGTCACTATTTCTAATACCTTCTTGTAAGACAGATTGATGACCCTCCTGTAGCACTTTGTGGATGGTAATCAAAGCTTTGAAAAGTTGAACCTCATCAGATTGAATTGGCAAAACTTTTAATCCATTCCAAAATGATTTTGATGATTTATGATCCCAAGTATAGACGATACAAGATCTAACATGTTTTCTTTTTGGTGCAGTCTCATCGATCGATGTTGCCTTTTTTAGACTTGTTGTCAAATCAGATTCTGAGATTGTTTTAGACATCTTTTGCTGATAGAATTTATGTTAGTTAATATATTTTGGAACAATAACTCCAAGGAGCATTGCTTGAGCCTCCAACTTAAAATATAGGGGTGGGCTTATCGGAAGCACAAATTTATAAATTATCACTCAAACAATGTCAACCAAAGCACAAAAGACTGTTTCTACTCACATTCAACTAAGTGAAGGCCGTAACGTCTGTCAATGTCTTAGCAATCTATCAGAATTGGTCTCACTTCCAAAAGTACGCTTTTTTGTTGTTTTGGTGTTCAGATTTCACAATCAAAACCGTTCGCGAAACTGCGCTTTACAGCACAAGCTAAAAACCACCGAAACCGCCGTTGTCACGTTTTGTGCAATGAATTGGGAAAAAGTGTCCCAACCACTTTCCGTTCAAAATTTGTTTCTCTGTGGACATCTCAAAAAAGCACTTTAATCGATTCTTTTTAGATAACAACCAGAAACTCAACAAGTTCAGTTTAAGTTAAGCTTTTACTCTTTTTTTTCCCCAAATTAAACTTTTATATGAGCTCTATCGAAAACTTGAAATCATTTGGTAAGTGTTTTTCTTGATTATGATGATGATGATCAAATTACAACATTTAATTATCAACGAAAAAACGACAAATTTATTTAGTATTTGAACTATTAACTAACATTCTTTTGAAGATCCATTCGCCGATACTGGTGACGACGATACCCAACCAACAAACTACATCCATATTCGTATCCAGCAAAGAAACGGTCGTAAAACTTTAACTACTGTCCAAGGTTTACCAGATGAATATGATTTAAAGAGAATTTTACGTGTTTTGAAGAAAGATTTTGCCTGTAATGGTAACATTGTCAAAGATGAAGAACTAGGAGAAGTTATCCAATTACAAGGTGACCAACGTGTTAAAGTTATGGAATTCTTAACCTCTCAACTAGCTTTACAAAAGAAGAACATCAAGATCCACGGTTTCTGAGTTTGTCTCAGATCTGATTGCCACTAAAATAATGATGTTCAAGCATTGTATCAATGTGAATCTGAATCTATTTTGTTAAAAGGTTTCCAATCCTCATCTCGAAAAAATAAGGTTAATACTCCGGTTGGTTTGTTGCATTTTAATATGAGACTTCTGAAAGAAACAGTTGAACCTTTATATTTTTGTAATGGACCTACATGTCAAAGTTTCAATAAGGGTTTTGTATTTCTTTAATTGTGAAACTTTGAATTCTCAAGCCAGTTGTTGACTGTTTGTATGTTGATTTATTTGATTACTCTAATCTACGGCCTATTTACGATTTAGAACTTCAAAATGACGGTTGTAGTTGAGGATAACCTGATACAAAATGAGAACTGAGATCATCAATCCATCTCCAGTATGATTACCCTCTCATGTTTTTTTCCATTTTCATCTTGATGTTTAAATCATCTCAAACACTTTTGAAACAGATTTAAAGCACTGAACAACAATTTCAAAGAAAAGCACTGCCAGTGAAGGGGGTGCATAGAAATATGAAGTCATATCCTCCAAAATTTTGTAACCTTCTCTGTTTTCTCTTCTTCTTTGTTTATTTTCTTCTCATAAATTAAATTAAATGTCATTTAACAGAACTTTAAAGCATACTTCCAGTAAAGGTTTCAGTCCTTTCACAACTTCTTTGGTTAAAAGGGTCGCTATTCCTTCAAATGTGAGAACTGTAGCTTCGTTCAAGAAAGTTTTCAAAAATAAGAAGGACCCCATCAAGAATCCTTTGAAAGGTGATGATCAATTCATTGCTTCCATTTATGATTCCATTCCAGGAAGTGAAACCTTCAATTTAGATAATGTCCATTCAGATAAATTGAATGGAACATGGTTGACTACCAATAATAAAGGAGAAAAAGTTGTGATTGTTGATCACTTGAAAAAGAAATATTTGTCAAAGAACTTTGGTTCTTCTCCACTTCAAGAGATACTTGGTGCTTCTTATTTGACTGGTGGTGGTATTGATCATATCACGTTAATATTCACTGATTATTCCGATTTAACAAGTTTCAGCAAGTATAATTTATGTGATCATCAGCATAGAGTGGCTATCATCTGCTGTACTGGATCAGAAGGTTCTATTGGAAGAGATGTTTCACTAAAAGGATATTTCAATGGGTTATCTATATCAAAGGTATTTGTTGGGAAGTCTGATTATAAAGATTTTCTACCATCAGAGCTTTTGAAACATCAAATCATTGATTTGAATGAATTAGGATTCTCAGGTCAATTTGGTAATTTGATACATGATATGTTGATAGAACAATTTCCTAAGCTTCAAATTAAAGATTCTACAAAAGCTAAGAAACATAAACCAATTTATCAACAGTCGAATCACACTTACCAAGAAATAAGGTAGATGAAGGAATAGTGATAGTAATAGATTAAATAAATATGGGTCATAAAAATATATTAGCTCCTCTTGTTTTTTGGTTTCATACAAGTTCAATAAATATATCTTCATAGTAGTAATGAATCTTTGATAAAATAAATAAAAGAATTATTTAATCACTGAATTCTTCAAATCACACCAATTTTCCTTAAAACATCTTCAGTTGATTCTCTTTTCCAATCAACATTTTCCAAAATAACTTGAATATCATTCATTCTTGAAGAAGATTCTCTAAAGACTCGATTTTTGCAAACCAAATTCATTAAAGTGGAATATAGAACTTTTGACTTATCACAACTAAAATCTTCAAGTGATCCAATATTAAAATTCAATGGTTCTATTTCATTATCTGAAATATTAATGTTATGAATATTACTGAATAGACTAATGAACCCATGTAGAGATTCTCCTATAGAATAATGTTCCGGAATTTGGTATAATAAAGGTTGAAACTCTTTAAATCCTTCAATTATCAAGATTGACACATTCAAGACTTTTAATTCCAATAGAAAATCTTCAATGAATAACTTTTCAAAAGAATAAGAACCTGTCTCATTCTTTTTGGTTTCAAATAATGCAAAAAAGTTTGCCCAATTGTCAAGAAATCGACTATATTTAAACTTTAAATCATGGCCATTGAATTGAATCTTTCCATTTAATGTAGCTATGGCAGCTGTTGCTGATGATGATGAGGAGGAGGATGATGATGGGTTGATAGTGGATATCATGGAATTTGATGATTGAGATGTAGAATCCATCGAGTTAGAATTGAATGATGTTTTAAATAGTGAAATCTGCTGAAGTTTAATATTTGCTTCTGTTTCCTTTTCAATAGTTTCTTCAACTTCATTAAAGTCAGGATCATTATTGATTGATAAATTTTCATTAAAAATAGCAGTTTGGAAAAATTCAAAGTCTTTTAAGATGAGTTGTTCAAATCTCAAGAAACTTTTCTCATCTAATTGTGGTAAAGTATGGTTTAAAGAAGTCAATGAAGAAGATGTTGTTGATTTGCTTGATTTCTTAGGAATATGATTAGAAATGATCTCAGAATTATGAAAAGTATCAATATCCAAAGATTGAAATAAATTGAATAATTGAACAGTCTTTTCAATGAATTTCAAATGTTCATTTTTATCAAAATTTAGTTTTCTTCGATTATTATTGATGTTTAATTCAATAAATTTAACAAATTGATTGAATATTTCTAAATTTGAATCAATACCATTGATTATAATGTTTAGAAATAAAAGTTGGATCAATTTCTTCAAAAATGATTCAGAATTGAAGATTTCAGATGAGATTAAGCATCTTAATTGGAATTTATTAAATGTAATGATATTGGTTGATGAATCAAGTGTAGATGAAGCAATGTTAGATTGTTTGTTCATAAGAGTGTTCATAAGAATATTTGCTGAATAAGTTGATGTATTGGAAGAAGTATTCAATGTTTCAATAATAGAATAGTAAGATATTAAATAATCTTTTAAAAAGAGTTGAAAATTCAATTGAAATTGAGGATAATAAAATGATACTATCATTATAAGAAGGAATTTGTTATTTTTGAAGAGTGATTCTGTTTCAAAATTGAGATCAACCCAATTTTTTGATTTAATATGATTTGAAGGTATAGATTTTGGAGATGGGAAGGAAACTGGAGAAGATCTAGAACTTGTTGAATCATCAGTTTCAATATCATTTGTTTCTGTAGAGTTCAAAAATATAGATCCAATATGATGTAGTTTAATCAATAATTCTGATGCAAGTTTTTCAAATTCTTCAATAGAAATAACATTATTGTTGATTATTAGTTGATTTGTATCAGTATTAATATCCATTGAAATAAAAGACCCATCTGATAACTTGATGAGGTTTATTAAAGTATTATCATTCTCATGTTCAGTACAAGTATTTAAATATTCAGAAGATTGATTTTCAGTAATTGAACCATTATTATCATCATCTGAAGTTGAAATTGAAGCAGAAGAAAGCCAATTTCTTGTCTTCCAATCATCAAAAGATTCTATCTCTACTCCAAGTTTCTCACCAATTGCAACATAATAAGATGAAAGGGTATCATATTGGTCTTTAATGAAATCAACTTGACTTATCAAATTCTTTAAATTATCTGATCTCTGGGGAGGAAGCACATAATCAATCTTACAAGCGCAACCTTTCTTAGAGCAAGAAGAACAAGGTAAAGGAGCTCTATTTTGTGCATCACACTTTGTCTTATGTTTACGACAACGGATACATGATTTCAGAAGTTTTGGCTTTGGGAGGTTTGGGTTGAGTTGAGATATTTGCTTTATTAAGAGATGATCATCACCAAGAGTCTGTTGCTGTACTGATCTGAGAGATTTTGGTTGCAAGTTAAGTCTCATTGCACAGTTTATAAAGTTATAGAACCCTGCTAATGGTGAGCAAAGTAGCAGGAGAACTAAAAGAATTTCACAAAACTGTGCCTAGCGGTATACTTTTTATTGTACGGTCTGTTAGCGTGCGAAATGCGAATTCTCTTTCTAAAAAACTTTTTGGTAACCATAGTAATAATTTTTAAAAAAAAATTGATAGTGACCTAATTCGGAATTATTAGGAAATATTATGAACTCCGGTGATTTCATTGGCTCAGCTGCCGATGGCGCTCTTGACTTCTCCAGATTAAGGTTAGTACACGACCGGTTGTGTCTAGGACTCCTTTTTTTTTTCTTTTTCGAAAGAGCCGAAGACTGCGCCAGCGTCTCACCGTTCCACGGCCACCGTCCCACCATCCCAGGCTGCCAACTCTCTTCAATCGTACCAGTGCGTACTTTGACATCTTTAGTTAACATGTGCTTAAATCCATATATCCTTGAATCATTGATAGTAATCAACAATAGATTCCCTCTTCCAAGAGAATGTATTCTATATCCTTGTTTTTGTGGAGAAAGGTCAGATACTCGGATAGAACGCCCCGTGGATTGATATTCCCGCTACCTCGCTAGCGACCGCTGGCGCTGACAACACCAATTTCAACCACAGCTGTACCAAACGGATTTGGAAATAAAATAAAAAAAAAAAAAAACGCTGGAAAAACATTTTGAAAGGCACAAAAAGCTTTTCCGAATACGAAAATGCCCTTAATCGGTCTCCGAGATGATTTAACAACGCAAATGCCGCGAAATCCGAAATTCGGATTACAGCTTATAAGTAAATATTACAGTTTTATCATTTTGTGACATAAAATTAAGCCAAGAATTTCCCAAAATGGAAGGTTTACAAATGAAGGACCTTAAGGTTTACCAAACGAGTGGGGCTCTTTTGTTTATTTAACATGAACAACATACCGAGATTATATAAATTGACATTCAAGTTACCCCACTTCTACATTCTACTAAAACATAGTAACACACTCACACTCTTTGTATTTCTAACCAAGATCAGACTTTAATGAGTGCTTTATAAGCATCACTTAATAAGAATTCATTGACTGTTTTCTCAATCTTCTTAGCAGCCGCAACATAATCATCCAATTCAGAGTATATTTGAGCACTGAAACGAATATAAACTTTACCATTATGATAAAAAATTGGAGCTGTTGTTCTTTCCTCACTGATCAATTTACTTTCAATCTCACCTCTAATTAATTTATAAAGATCAAAAGTTTCCCAGTCTTTTTCTCTAACAATTGCATCTTTATGAGTTGGGAACTCAACACTCACTAAAGATGTGATTAAAGTACCCTCTTTATTATCCAAAACTGATGTTCCCCATAATTTGGAAACAGTATCACCAACATCTCTAGCTAATTGGAAATTCCAATCTTTAACTTTTTGTAAACCACCAATTTCTTCAATGAAATCAGAAGCTTCTTTAACAGTAAATAAATGACCATATATATTAGCACCAGTGTAACTGAATTGATCATATACTCTTGTTTTCTCTTGAGCTTCTGCTAAAACAGAATCAGCTGGTGTATAAAAATGGGAAATTGGTAAAGAGTGAATTGATTTATGATGTTTTGGATTAACATATAAGAAAGAAGAACCTCTTGGAGTATAATACCATTTGTATAAATCAGAAGTGAAAAAATCTGGTTTCAATTCATCTAAATCGAAATCCAACAAACCAATACCATGAGCAGCATCAACTAAAGATAAAACATTATATTCTGAAGATAATTTAATCAATCTTTCAAAAGGTAATCTAACACCAGGTTTTGAACTCACCGCATCTAAAAGTGATAAAGTGATATTGTTAGTTTCATAAGCATTTTTGTAAATTTCAACAACTTCATCATCACTTAATGGATAATTTAATTCAATCTCAACGATTTTTAAATCAAATTGACTTGCAACAAATGAAATTGTTTTTCTAATAGCTGGATAAGTATTATTAGTGATTAAAATTGTGTCTCCTTTATTCCATTTCCATGATCTTAAAACCGCATTGATTAAAGTAGTAACATTTGTACCTAAAGCAATGTTTGTATGATCAGTATTGACAATTCTACCAATTTCTTTAGCAGTTTCTTCATAGTCAACCTTATGAATATTTCTTCTATAATTATCTGGCCAAGCATAATCACGTAAAAAGTTTTTGTGAGCAGCATCAATAAGTCTACGTGGAGCTAACCCATGGGCACCATTATTAACTAATAAAATATCCTCTGGTACCTGGTCAAAGTATTTAGCACGTAGTGGTCTACCGAATTGAATTGATTCCTCTTTTGTCATTATATGATCTTTTTAGTGGATATCAGACTTGAGTGATTGGAAATTTCAATCATTGGTTTCTTTCTTGTTGTTTATAAGTGTTTAGAAGCCACAGCAATCCTGAAATCATAATTGTGTGTGTAGCGATAACACAAAGATCCCATCTGATCTCGGAAGAAGTCCCAGAATATGCAAAAGACAATTTTCATGAGTCCCTGTGTACAGAACTTAATATTTATCAAGTGTTTCTCTCATTTAAACACCAGGAATTCCTTCAATAATAGTCCTTTATGGCCCCTATCTCAACTCTTTTGTTCCTCCATTAAATCCACCTCAGAGCCCATTTCCGTTAAAGTTACTGTTTTAGGATATATTGGCGGATGTTTATCAAAAAGGTACTTTTGCCCTGTCTCGAAAAAAAAAATAAGTCACCGGAAATGACGTTTTGTCAGTTTATTTGTCCTATTTTGGTGGTGGCTTCAAAGGTATGGAGGAAAGACATGCTTGCGATGGGAGTCAAAAGAGCCAACCTTTGGATGTATATGGTTCTTAGGTGGTCTGACAAATTGAAAATTAGTTTGGGTTTTTTGTATATAAGAAACCCAATAATTACCAAATGATTAACATATTCAACATATCCCTGGAGTATCACAGATCAGACTATCAAAATTCAAAATGACCACACTCACTTCATTATTGCAAGCAACTACCAGCAAGGAGAAATCCACTCCAACTATTGAAGTTGAATTGAAAAATCCAAACGGTTACAAAGAAGGGTTTGGTGATAACTATATTGATCATTTACCTAAAACTACTAGAAAAAGATTAGAGAAATATGGTATAGATTTATCAAAGGGGTATCCAGAAAGACCAACTAATATTCCAACTTTTCTAGATGATGCTTATCAAATCAGAAATAAACCAAATGAAGACTATATTGAAAGAGGTAAAAATGCTGATCCTGAAAAGAAGGCTTTATTTGCCAAAGTTAAAGAAGTTAGACATTTAACCAAATATATTGGTACTGAATTAATTGGTGTTCAAATTGAAGACCTTAATGATCAAGAATTGGATGAATTGGCTCGTTTAGTTAGTGAAAGAGTTGTTGTCTTCTTCAAGAACCAAGATTTATCTCCACAAAAACAATTATCTATTGGTAAATACTATTCTTCTGATAACATTGAAAAACATCCAATGGCTGCTGTTGTTCCTGGTTTACCAGGTTCTACCGTTGTTTGGGCGAAATTTAACAAAAGACAACAAGAACAAACGTACTCAAAGGGATATTTCACTGGTCTTCATACTGATTTAGTTCATGAAGTTAACCCAGCTGGTCTTACTCATTTACATATTGATGCCATTCCAAATACTGGTGGTGATACTGTTTGGGTTAGTGGTTATGGAGCTTATGATAAATTGAGTCCTGCATTACAAGAATTTCTTGATGGAAAGAATGTGGTTCAAGTTTCTGGTCACGGTTATTATGATAGAAATGATATCTTAGGTGGTGCTAAAAAAATTGAAAGAGAACATCCACTTGTTGTTACTCATCCAGTTACAGGTTGGAAATCTTTGAATGTCAATCCTTCAATGAGTGTTAGAATTGTTGGTTTGGAAAAACAAGAATCTGATTTGATTTTGGGTTATTTGAATTCTGTTTATGATAGAAACTTGGATATTCAAGTTCGTTTCAACTGGCAAGAAAGACAAGATTTTGAATTGGGTGCCTCTGCTATCTGGGATAACAGAGTTAGTCAACATGCTCCAGTTAATGATTACTTAGAAGAAGGTGAAAACCGTCATGCTGTTAGAGTGTCATCTTTAAGCTATCCATTAACTTTTGATCCCGAATCAAAATCTCAAAGAGAATCTCTTGGTTTATCTACCTAATGATTTGATAATATCAATATATGTTTTATGTGCAAAGATTTCACGAGATAAAAGAAACAAAATATGTAGTCCGCCCCTCTACAAAGCTCGTAAGGAGCTGTCCATCTTATTTCTTTTCCCCAATACAAGACAACATGATTTTTGCTTCGGGTATAAGGACTAACGCCGAATAAGATATAAGTTAATTAGAACTTAAACTAATAAAAAAAAAAGCTCTAACCTTTAGAAATGGGTGCTGAAGTGATATTTAATAATATCTCATTGTTTTTTAATAAATTATCAAATTTTAAGCATTATTTAATTTAAATCTTTAAAATTTCTAAAATTCCAACTAACTCATTTATTCCCTTTTTAATTATCATATTCGAACCATTAATTTTGAAGAAAATTTGTAAATAAGTAGTGTTGTTATCCCGTTTCTCTTGATTATATAGAAAAGAACGATATACAGTTTTTTATATTGGAACAATTGATACAAAGAACCATCTTTAGGTTACTTTTTTTAGATTTCACCTATTTTGTATTAAAAAGTTTATATCACTATTTTGATTATGTAGATAGAATTCACAAGCGAATAACTCACGAGATAAAATGGTGATGATATAAAGTTAACTCAAACTGTGAATTATTTACAACTTCAGGGCCACAATAATTTGATAGCACTAAAACATGCTCTTCATTTGGCTCTATCGGGTGAATAATGGTAATTAAACATTCATTTAGTTGAACTTCGGGATGAACGGGAACCCATTTGATTCCAAATGTCTATAGTGATTTAGTCAAACCATCAATGGCATCCAAAACGATAGTTCTAGTCATTAGTTCATGTAAACCGTTGGTCTCATCAAGGAACCTTGGACTGTTTGGAGGAACCCAAACTGAAGCATTAGTAAATCTAACAACTAAATTATCGTCATCATTCTTATCCTTAACAGTAAAATAATCAATTCTATGAATAGCTGAAGTTGGTAGTAGATCACTACCAAAAGTAAATTCGAAAAAACCACCATTTGAACGTTTACCTGAGTTGACTAGATCAAAAAGACCATAAATAACAGTGTTATGTGGTAGTAATGTTTTCAAACCTTTAAACTCTTTACCAGACCAAACATACTTGATTTTGTCTGAGTTTGGCAATAGGGGAAACTCAAATTTTTTAGTCTTTGGTAATTGATCAACGTTAAGTCTTTTCAGTTCCGGTTCTAGTCCTGTGAATCCAGCAATTCTATTATGATCACCAAGACTTTTAAAGTAAGGACTTAATACATAACGATGGAAGTATAAAGTTGGACCCAAAAAGACCCCATTTTGTAATTGACCCAAAATTTCCTCTCTAGTTTGATACTTGGCTAGGATTCTTTTAGTAGTAATAGCATCCAGCCTTTTCTCAAAGTAATCATAAGAGACTTCATTCTTGTGAGGATTGATCAATCTCTGAGTCTTCGATTGAGCAATATCATCAGGAGAACCAGTGAAAGTGGTTAACACTCTTTGAGGGAAAGAAAGTTGTGATTTATGGTAAGGAGAACTCTCAAAGTAGACACCATCATAGATCTTTTGGTAGGCATAAGTAGAGTAACCTGCAGCAATTGTAGTGGTAGCTAGTGCAAATCTGATAAAACGACCCATTTCTGAATTAATTTGTTAAAAGGTAAAGTGATTAGAAACACCTCATTTATTATTTTAACGGGTCAAGGGGTGGAAATGCTCGTGTGCAGCTCCAGTTCCCAGTTTCCAATTCGGTCTAAAGATCTTAAAACTAAGACCTAAATAAAACACACAAAAAAATGGAACAAAAATTGGTCAGAACGGTTACTTTTGGTTGTTCTGACTCAAGAATCATATCCCTCTAACATTCCTAGGAAAATTCCATTTTATTCAGCTCTCTCTTGTTCTTTATTCTCTTCTGCCTGTTCTTTACTGGTTGGTTATGTCATCTCAGTCACCTCCGTTGGCGGAAATTAGCCCGGGACGGCCCAAAATAAGATTGAGGAAAACCGGTCTCATCTCGTGACAATACCAAATTCGAGCTTCTAACAATAGTTATAAACACAAAACTAATCATGTTCAAATAGATATATGATTGGACCATGTCTTTACTAGGTGAATCATCAAAATACCCCTCATTCACACTGAGGAAACACTCACTTTCCATAACTTCACTGAATTTTATTTATCTTCCAGTTACCATATCTCAAAGGGCAATAACAAATGGTGATATTTCAAAAGAGCCATTAGAACTTACTCTTAAACCTTATCTAGCCTCAGCAGATGAATCAGGCAGGCTAATTATATGGGATTTAACAATACATAGATCAATAACAGATATCCAGGCCCATGATAAACAAATCATAACTGTTAAGCAACTTGGGATTAGTGAAGAATTAAAAGTTACTGATACTGGACTTTTTGGCTTATTCTTAACACATGGGAGAGATAATATAGTTAAATTTTGGAGACTATTTGATGAACAAGGAATCCTGATTAATGAGCCAAAATTGATATATGAATTACCTGTAAATGCTTTGAATTTTAGCAATGTTGACGTTTTGGATGAGTTATTGGTTACACCAAATACGATGAACTCTAATGCTTTTGATATATATGATATTGGTTTTATACGACATGAAGATCAATTGGATGACAGGAGATTGAAAAGATTAATCGAATCTGCTGATGCATATCAAACGATCGTAAATTCAGGCGTAGAACTTGAGGAGTTCTTAGTCAAAAATGAAAGCGATAGAGATGATAAATTTGGTATAATAATGAAATTGCTTTGGGTTCATAAAAACCTTTTATTTGTTGGTTATGAATCTGGTCATGTTGTATCATTAAGGATCAATTATGAATTAAAGTCATTTGAAATAGCTGAAGTATCAAAGATTCATTTTCCTAATCCTGTTCTATCACTTTATCTTGACTCTGTCAATAATACTGTCATTTCAACATCTATAAAGAGTGAGATTGTGATACATGAAATCGAACTAAATAAAAGCATTGCATATCCTTTGGATAAATTTGGTAAAATTTCATCCATTTCTAAAATTGATGATACTTTTATTCTATCATCTTGGAATGGTTATATAAAATTCTTCAATTATGATAAGGATTCTTCCAAATTCTCATTCTCTTCAAGATTTAAGAAACCTCAAGGACTGATTTCATCTGATCTTAATATTATTGGGAATTTAAATGATGATAATTCAAAGAAAAACTCAATAGTGAAACCTAATTGCTCAATGACAGCTAATAGACAAGCCGATTTATCCAATATTAAAAGATATTTAGATAGAAGAGATTTAAAAGTTTTACAAAACACCTTTTTATCTATTGGGTATACTGATGGTACCATCATGACATATATAAATCCAACTTCTTAGAAAATATAAACCACTATATCTATCTATAAAATATGCAGGAGTTTGAACAATGATTTTAACTAGATTCATTTCCAGATTCGTTCCCAGATTCATTGTCTTCAAGCTGAGAGTCTTTGTTTAATGCGGGTTGATTTCTTCTTCTTCTTCTTCTTCGTTGTCTTTTTTTCTTTGCTTTAACTGGTGGTGTATTTTCGTCAATCGTTTCATTTGTTATAGATACCTCACTAGTAATTAAATCTTTTGATATGATGTCTGAACTAATACTAAAATCTTCTATACCTGAATCTTCAGTTCTAGTATTTGACTCAAATAATTTTGAAGATCTTCTTGAAGACGATTTCAACTCATGACGAGGTTTGGAGAATGATCTTGTACTTTTGTTCGATGGGACTCTATCCTTAGCTAGAATTCGACTATTCAAGTCTTTACCCAATGATTTGATTCGATCCTCAACACTAGGGACTCTTTCATTATCTTTAGCTAATGATTCAGATCTTTCACGTCTCTTTTTTACTGTAATTTGCTGATTTTGAATTTTTTTGACTTCACTATTTAACGGTTTTGAATCATCAGCGACTTCATCAGTAGACTTTGTACCTTCTGATGAAATTAATGAAAGTTCAGCATCTGGATTTTCTTCAAGGTATGCTTTCAAAAGACTAATTTTATCAATACCATATTTTTCAGAAATCTCATCAAACAAGTCTTTAGATAATTTTAATAGTTCTTGAATACCAGTATCATGTTTTTTAACTGAACTGGACATTTCTTCAAGTGCTGTACGTGACACCTCATCACGTTTAGCATTTAGTTGTTCAATTTCTCCAAGTCTTAAAGTCACAGATTTTATCGATCTATATATGGTAGCATCACTTTTATTGATCAAGCTTATATTCCTTGTGATCTCATCCTTTTTCGTCTCTGTAAAACTATGAAGCTTATCTTTTAGTTGTTTGATCTCATCAGTATAGAATTTTTTATATTCTTGATGACTAGAGACAATAGTTTCATATGCACTTTTTAATCTCTCATTCTCACTTATTGCAACACTTTCATTTGCATAAAGGGTATCATATCTAGACTGAAGGGTATGAAGCTTAAATTTGTAGTCGTCACTAGAAGCAGAATATTCACCCAATTGTTCTTCAAGATCATTGATTCTTCTTTGTTTTCTTTGCAACAAAGAATTAATTGTATCATTCTCATGCTTAGAATTTGACAGTTGTTCCACAAGTTGATCTCTTCTTTTCTTGATAAACTCATTTGATTTCTTCAATTCGTCATTATTGCTTTTCAATTTCGCAATCTCTGATTTCAAATCATCAATCTCTATATGAAGCGTCTCTATTACTCTAGTTGATGTACCTTTCCGAGGACTTGAATTTGACGATAAATCTGTAGTTCTTCTCAGGGAAGGTGATTCAATGTAGCTAAAACTATTGAACTCCTTGTTTGGAGAACCTTTTAGAGGAGAAGGAGTTATCGATCGCTGTGGATCATTCAAATTTGATGCTGAGTCCATTGTTCAACAACTAGATCAGGCCCGGGTGTTTTAATGAATAAAAGTTATTCCTCAATTTGCACCAATACAAGGATCACCCCTCTCTTAAAACAACTAATTAAGGTGACAGATTGGAGTAGTGCTCAATTCCACTTATAGGCAATCGAATGAAATATTTTGCACTGGCCTTTAGAACTTGAATGGTATGTAGAAATGGACAAAATTTTTGGAAAGTCGCGAATTTTGTCCATTTCTCATAATCTTTCAAGATTACCATGACAATTTGAACTTGAACTATTGGTATAGATGTGGATTTTGGATTGCAACTTACGGAATACACACTACCCAAGTCGCTAGTTCTATAATAAAGACTACTCATCACAAACCCCTTGAAATATCTCTGTGTTAATGCTATTTTTATTAGTCCACTATAAACCAAACTGTTTCATCATTTGTTGCATTTGAGGGTTGTTCATCATTTGACTCATGTCTGGCATCCCTCCACCAGCACCTCCACCCATCATTTGCATCATTTGGCTCATATCTGGCATACCAGCACCAGCACCAGCACCTCCACCCATCATTTGCATCATCTTGTTCATCATTCCAGGATTAGATTGTAGTCTTTGCATTCCTTGTTGTATCTGAGATGGGGAGAGGTTTAAGCCACCAGGACCTCCCATTCCTGGTAAACCTGGCATACCACCAGCACCACCAGCTTGAGCATCATGCATACTCTTGGTTCTTTGGGCCATTGTAGCCATCATTCTCTGTTGGAATAGAATCATTTCAACTTCTGTTGCAGAAGTCCCTGAACCTCTTGCGACTCTAATGATTCTTTCAGGTTGATCAATAAAGATTTGACCATCACTATCTAGTTCCTTTTTGGTCATAGAATCTAAGATGTAAACCATACTTTTCATTCTATTTGATGTTTCTTCTTCACCAATTTGTCCCATCATAGCACCCATACCTGGAATCATGTTTGCAATTTGTGATAATGGTCCAAGTTTCATAATGTTCTGCATTTGTTTTTGGAAATCATTCAATGTAAATTTACCTTCTTGAAAATTCTTCATAGTATCTTTATGATCTAAATCTAAGGATTGAACATGTTCCATTAAACCTTGAATATCACCAATTCCTAAAAGTTTAGAGACAAAACTTCTTGGTGAGAAAGTCTCAAAATCTTGAACATGTTCACCTGTACCAATGAAAACTATCGGTGTATTTGTAGCAGCTACAGCAGAAATAGCACCACCACCTTTAGCATGACCATCTAATTTAGTTAATATTATAGCACCAAAGTTTGAACTTTCTTTGAATGCCTTTGATTGGGATTCAGCAGCTTGACCAATAGAAGCATCTAAAACCATGATTGTTTGATTTGGATTAACAGCATCACCAATTTCAATCATCTCTTGAAATAAATCTTCCTCTTGTCTATGTCTACCTGAAGTATCAACAATAATTATATCAAATTTTTCTTTTTTGAATTTATCAACACCATCTTTAGAAACTTTAACAGGATTTGTCTCTGTATATGAACCATAATATGGGATTTTGGCCTTTGTAGCATTCTGTTTTAATTGATCAAATGCACCAGCTCTGAAAGTATCAGCACAGACTAGACCAACTTTAAATCCACGTCTTTGATAATAAACAGCTAATTTAGTACATGAAGTGGTTTTACCAGCACCTTGTAAACCAACAAACATTATAACATTTGTTCTACCTTTTTTTGGTTTATATGGTTCAGTTTTTGTATCAACTAATGAACAAAGTTCATCAAACACAACTTTTTGTACAAGTTTTCTTTTATTCACACCTGGTTTATCACCATTTGTAGTTAGATTTGCCTTTATATCTTTTCTTAATTTTGCAACAAGTTTAATGTTCACATCTGATTCTAATAAAGCATTGCAAATCTCTTTTAACATCAAATCAATTGCACTTTCATTCACCTCCTGTGACTTAAGAGCACCGGTGACGGCATTATTGATTTTTTTCCCAAGGTCAGCCAGCACCATTTTTTAATTATTATATTGGCTCCCAATGTAAATCTCTCGTTGATGAGTTGAAGTTCACCATTTTCTTGAACTGAACAAGCTCCACTTCGGCCAATTTTGAGAGTCCATTACCCGGATATACTTTATCTTTCGAATACACGTGACCAATCACGTGCCTTTACACGGATGTGAGATAATTATTAAGTAGACCCCAAAACAAGTTTTACTATTAAGAAGTGTCATAAAATGGACTTCTTCCATAAAAAAATAGATGCAGTGATCACACCTTCTACTTTGAATTACTTTGCATTATATGATCCTTTACTGAGCAAGACTGAAGATGATACAATTGAGCAGCTTTTGTTGTTTTTGACATCCAAAGAAGACTTGACTGATAATGCAAAACTACGGAAAATCGGATTGGTAGAAGGAATCAAGCAGTTTACTTTGAGCTATGATGACTCTGAGAATGATGAAGAATTGAATCTGATAGAGTTGGATAATAGTACAATAATATCGATAGTATTTGAAGAGAGATACAACTTTGTTTTGGATGTTTCATTGACCAAAATTGAAGATGATGACGTTATTGAATATCAAGACTCTGATACAGCACCTCCTGAAATCCTAAGATGTTTGATCAAGGAGGGATATGATGAGTTTAGATTACACAATGGGACAATTGAATCACTGTTTAATTCAATGGAGAAGGAAAAGTTTGTGGGGTTTTTAAATAAATGGTGGAATGTTTGGTTTCAAAATTTCCAATTACGGCTGAAAGAAGATGGGCTTCTTAAACTATTTCAAAGTATTAGGAAGTCAGGCTTAAGAGTCGATAGTGAACTAAAATATACCATAGACTCAATTCAAGAAAAACATGGATTTAAGGAATTTTTAATAATTAACCTTGATGATAAAAGTTTTGAAAGTAATGGATTAGTCTATGAATATAACAAGAATCTTAGCGAAGAATCAAGATTGAGATTAATGAATTGGATTAATACAGTGAATTACTATGGTCTATCAACTACAAATTTATTGAATTCAAATATCATGAAATCAAGATTAAATAATGAAGAACCAGAAGACAGGAATCTTCAAGAGTACGTTTATGATCCTTTTAAAATCGCTTATTCCACATTAACTGATGTTTCAGAAGTCACAGGAATAACACATGGGATTAATACAGGTATAAGTACGGTAGCATCAGGAATTAATGCCGTTAGTAGCTACATGCCGTGGTTTAGAAAAACACAAGAACCTTCAATAAAAGAGGAGACCATTAAAGCAGACAATACAACAAAAAATACTGAGTTTTTGATTGGAGGAAATGATAATACTATCTTCTATAAGAATTTATATTTGAGTTTTGAAGATACTGATGAAGCATTGAATAGGATAGTCATTTTCGAATATTTTCAGTTTGTTTTTATCTTGATATATGATTTCAAAAATAATCTTCTAAATGAACAAGAGTACTATAGGTTCTTATTTGATGATTTAAAGAAGATAGGAAAGAATCATCTCAATCACCTTATCCAACAACAGATTTCTTCTAAACATTTCTATTACATAGTGCATGATCAAAATATGAAAACAATAGAAACAAATTTACCACCAATACCGAATGTTGATACAGAGAATGATGAAGAAATATCTGATTATCAGTACTTTAATGATTTATCTGTTTCCGCTGCACAATCGAGAATTGTTCACAAACAAATTATCAACTCATTAAAGCAAGGTGAGGATGGATTTGAGAAATTGACAAGAAGTAAGAATGGATGGTGGATTTTTAATCAGTTGAAGGGCTCAAAGAATATATTCATCTTAAAAAAGCTGAAAACTAGTGGAAGCCATGAGAATAACAAGATACTGGAAAGTTCAACTAATATAGTGGATATTATTGGATCTGAAGCCAAACAATGGTTGGATAACTACATATCTTAAAGAAGCTATTGAAATTTAAAAAAATATCTTAAAATCAATCTATAATTTATATCAATCACGCTATAACATCAAAAAGCAAATCATTTTTGCTGATTTGAAACCCAACGTCCAACCAAGTACTCCATAGTTTGAATAGCAGAAATAGCTTAAAAATTTACCCACTTCTAAGAGTCATGGCTTCTTATTTGAGATGAATATGTTGATCAAGTTATTAGCTATCAGATCGTTTTGTAAGAATAGACCATCTTCATTGTAAATCAATTCTTGGATCTCCAACTCCATCAACTGATGATTAATCAAGTCATCAACGTAGTAATTTAACATGTGTCTTCTGATGTTCTTCAACTGATTGATGTGCTCATTATAGGACGTAGCACGACAACTCTTGAATAGAGACTCGTAATGACTTGTCTTCTTACAATGTGATGATTTAAGTTTTGGCCTTTTGAACAGTGATTCCACTTCTTTTAATGTGGAATCAAGATCGAAGGACTGAAACTCTTTCAGTGTACGCTTTCTGGACCCGGTGTCAGTGTTACTTGGGAAGGAATTTAACAGTGTTGTTGACATGAGTGGCAAATATAAAGAGCCAAAGGCCTGAACCAAACATTGGAGAGAATCGCAACTGGTTTTTATATTTGTTCAATCTCCATTTGTTTTTCAGATCCTTTTGGAGAGGAACAGGAAAAGTGGAGACCACCTCTTTTCGACTTATCTCAGGCAATTTCTCCAAAAAATGAGGTCAAAAATGGGCTCGCCGCGCTCGGCAGTGACACAAAGACCACAGCAACTGAAATGGGGGTTAATGAAATGAGGTTAAGCAAAAAAAGGAATAAGGTTATGAGCCTACACCCCGCTAGTGGGTATTAAATTAATATTTAGAAGCTGTGTTAAAAGTGAGATATTATTTTATACAGGGTTCTCTTTTAAGAACTTTACATGACCTTCAATGAACTCACATAATTCCTGTCTGCTGATTTTATTGAAGTATTTGAGTGACAAGTTCAGTTCACACAATAAGAATTTCATTCTTTTGAACTGAATAAACTCAAAATCATATGGTTTACCATCAACTGGTGGTAAGAATGTTGAAATATCTGAATATAATCTAAATGGTTTACCATCTTCTCCAATAAGTTTTTTGTCATTATATAAATCATATGGGTTGAGTTTTGGGAAATTTGCATGAACTGTGAAAACTGGAATATTTTTGAGGTCAAAATTTTCTGGATGGTTTAGGTCTAATTTACTGTATTCTTCATAATCTTTTACTGGATCTCTTTGGCCCATTGAAACACCTTCAAAACCACCATCAGATTTTTTATGTCCAAATGTTTTAATTTCACTTTTAATTTGATAGAAACGTTCATTTGATCTAACAGCTGCTGCAATGAATGTATCTTTATCACCTTCTCCACTATTACCTTGAGATAATAAAGTGTAAAAAAAATTTGGTCCATAATAATTATAAAAAAATGATAATAAAATAGTCTTTGCATGATCACTTTTACGAATGAAAATTTGTCCTGATTCAGTTGAAGCATCTGGTAGAGCACCTTTTAAATCATGATACTTAATAGTAGACAAATCATAAACTGGTACAGGATTTGGTAAATCCCATCTTCCATTACGAACTCTTAAAGATTCATTAACTTGAATACCAACAATATCATAAAAGTAAGGGGAAGTAGTTCTATCCCAATAATCAGGCCATACTAACATACCATTTTTTTTATAAACTTCACTCTTGAAGTATGTTTCTGGATTTGAAATAACAATATTATCAGAATCCAATAAAAGCACATTATCAAAACTTGAAGCAATTAATGCTAATGATTTATATTGATAACCATCAAATTTGATATTTTTTGTGATATCTTCTCCAAAAACATTACTTAGTAAGATACATTTACCTCCTAAAGAAGGTAAAATTTCTTCACATAAATCATGTTCATATTCTTCATAAGTTGGAATAAGCATTTCAATTGGTAAATTACAACCAAAAGATCTTAAAGATTTGATGGATAGTAAAGATAACCATGAATATTTAGCACCACCGATGAAAACCACACCTGTTCCTTTATATAATCCAGTTGGAAATTTATCTGGAAGAATATCATAAACTTCTTCATGAATAACTTTAAATTTAGCAACTTCACCTGGTTCAAGTTTTAAATATTCATATAGAGCAGTTTTTGTAAGAGTGACAGAATCACCAACAGATTTTCTTATCATTTCAAGTTTTGGAAGTTCTGATTTGAATGATTCAAATTTTTTAATTAATGCTGAATAGAAATCTTGTGAATCAACTCTATCATTATTTGAAAAATGGGTTTTTACTGCGGATTCTAAACTAGATTCATCAGTTTCAACAGTATCAGAGTTAGTCAAGTCCTTCAATATGTTCTTACCATCGTTCTTATCATCACTACCAAAGTACTCTAGTAATGAGTCCTTTGATGGAACATATTGAGATATTTGATCATCTAGTGGTGTGTTGAATGAAAGAGCCTTGGACGATATTAATAGCAAAACACCAATCACAACAGATAACAATGCTATTCTTTTGTACCTAGCAGACAGACTCAAGATTCTAGTGAAGACGTGTGTTCTCATTTTGCACGATATCCAAACTTTCCCACTGAAATACAAACAATGTCTTTTTATGTTTGTAAGTTATTTTTTTTTGCCCTTATTTTCGCTTACTTCTACGCGTCGGAGAAATTTCACAGTGAAAAATTAAAGATAAAAGTTATTTTGGGAATGTTTAATTGAAATTATTTATTAGCAAGTCTTTATATATTTTGTTAGTATTCGTACAGGGATGAAATCTCAAAAAGCTTCATCGTATGTTATTTTCTGATCAGAGTCATTAAATCAGTTTTTTTTGTTGTTCGTCAAGAAAGATGTAATTCTTCTCGGACAGTGTGAATATTGAAAAATCATCATAGAAAAAACAATAAAGCCAGAATAAAAATGATGCTCAACATACAAATTCTATTTATTTTGTTAGTAAGTGATTCATTAAAAACAATAATGAACAACAAAATTCAGAAAAAGACAATATAAATCATTTAAAACGACCTATCACCAAGTCCAATTCATCAACACTCTAAAAAATGTACACAAGAATGCGACTACCCCGAAGGGTGATGAATCAGAGTAAGTCCGCCCGGTCGATATGTATAATCATAATATTAGATTTCTTTGCATTACAAAGAACTAAATTTGTCAAAAAAATGTGTTTTGTTCAAAATACAACAATAAGACATACTAAAATAATAATTGTTAGTCTAAATTTCTTGGAATGAAATCGGTAATCATTATAATGAATTGTTTTGTTTTTATTTGAATGAGTAGCTCATACAAGGCTGAAACTTAACGATAGAGCAGTTGTCGACATGCTGACATTCAGTTGGAACAATTGGTTGGTTGCACAATAATCACTGCAAACTCATCTGTTTCAAATCACATAATGGAAAAGAAACATTTAAAAAAAAATTCAAAACTACATTTCATTATAAGGGCTATCAAACTTGATAGAACGTACCTTTTCAACCAAATATTTTTCTCTTGTTGAATTAACTTTATTGTTGGAATAAGTTTGTCGGTTTTGAAAATATCCACGAAATTTTTTTTTTCTATTCGTGGCAAAAAGAAGGCGTGTTGTTACCAATAAATCAAATAAATCACGTGATTAAAATTGGATTAGGGCTTTATCATTGTTATTCTTTTGATAATGGAGAGATATAAAGGTATGATAACCCAAGTGCTTGACTCAAGATCAATGGCTGAGGTGTAAATAGAATTGAGATTTTATCCTACCGTATAAAGACAGTATGAAATTGCCGTAAAATTATGGGTAGTTGAAGTTTGAGGAACATGGTACAAATCTATTTCACAGCTTTTCAACAAATAACAAGCTTCTATCCCTGGATCATACATTCTATCCACTAACTACTAGTTCCCAATCAGTTCATCAATGTTCAAATACAATCAGCAAAAATATAAGGATATGGCTAAGCTTTGCTATTGGCTAATAATTGTCTTTTGATAGCTAGATAGGAGAGCTTGTGGAAGTTTATAGAGAAAAAAACTCTTAACTATGGCAGGTTATCACGGTAGCCTTTCTTTATCCTCTTATCAATGATAAACTGAAGTGATTTTAGCGTAAACCTTTCGGATGATATCAGAAGTACCTGTCAAGACAAACGAGGAATGATTACAGGGGTGCCTGCCGGGTGAGAGATACTTGATTTGGTTCCTTAGATTGCACATTTGTCCCCACATTGCTGAATCAGCCACCGTATTAGGACTATGTTCTGTCATTTTTGATTATAATCCAGATCTTTCCAGTATAAATTGCTATCAATTAGTTCTTGTAAGTGCCTGATAAGGAATTAAGCGAGATATAAACGAAAAGATATAACACCATGACCGCCGCCAAAAAGCAACTTCCATAGGCAATCGGGGGATCAGTTGGGAGCAATCCTTGAGATAGCTTTGATTGCTTAGGTATCTGAAAGTATCACTGGATAACTGAACAATTTTTTTTTACTTATCAGGTGGGTTACTTTTTTTGGCAATGATACAAATTCTATCTATAAGCTAGACTCTCAGTTATGGTCCAAATTTTTTTTTTTTTGCAATTAGTTAATATTTATTAAAGCTTATACTATTTTCTAACTCGTATTGCAATTATTTCTCTTCTGTGTGTGTAGTTGTAGTAATAAACGAATTGATGTTTTTGTTTGTTTGTTTCGATGGTCCGTCCCCATCTCGCTATTTAAAAGGCATAATAATACTGGAAATCGCTATGGAAAAATTTAAATTTTAATCAGCTCGCTAAACTGTGAGTGCCCCATCGATTCAAATTAAATATTGGAGTGTGGAAAATGGACATGACCAAGAGTTCGACATCGAATAGATTGTAAACCAATTATTTTCTCACCATTAGTCTTGGAGGATGGGACACTACCTAGCCAGTCATCCTGTCGTTTAGTGCTTGAACAGAGTATTTTGGCTTACAGTCCAACACTCAGTGATTGGCTGAATTTGCGTGTTCTGTTTACTTTGTTCATGCAGAAATGCCATATCAGCGAGATCTCCGTTGGAACAGGACGATTTGAGCCTAGCCAAAATTTCTTCCCCACTATTGTAGAGAGGGTTCCTTCCAGACTCCTTTCAGACTCTGCCTAAATTATTAGAGGGAGCCGTGCCAAAAGCTGATGTCTTTTATGGTTACCACACGACTTGCTGAGATGCCCTAACACCGGGTAATCGTAAAATATGCAAAAAACTGTACGGAAATGCGCCAAAAAAAAGAAATAAAAAAAAATTTAAGAAAAAAAGTAAAAGAGAATAATCTTTTTCGTTGCCTGGGAGTTTTTTTTTATATAATCACACTTTTGCTACTTTTAACAACAAACCCCTATTCCCT
Source organism: Wickerhamomyces jianshihensis (assembly GCA_030562945.1). NCBI lineage: Eukaryota > Fungi > Ascomycota > Saccharomycetes > Phaffomycetales > Wickerhamomycetaceae > Wickerhamomyces > Wickerhamomyces jianshihensis. The sequence continues at coordinate 160,163 of JAKUAH010000004.1, forward strand.
TTGATATCACAATTGGAACACTTGCCTTACACTCAAGAGTTTTGTACTTATTCAATTAGAATAACCCATCCGAAGGATCAGATCACTCCCCCCCCATCATTAAACAAAATTATTTTGCAAACCTATACTTCAGGAAATGGTCCAAACTCGTAAGTCTAACCGTGTGATTATTCCCACAACTAAAGCTAAACAATATCAAGAAACCTCTAAGAAACCTATCTTGAGATCTATTAGTACAATTGATGAAGATGAAAATACTTATAATAATTTGAACTTCAAAAAGAGAAAGATTTGTTTAAATAATAACAAGGTTGAGAAGACCCATCCTGAATCTGGTATTGAAGAAAAAATTGAAGAAAAAGACATTGATAAAATCACTAAACCAAAATTCGTCTTTGATGAAGAAAATGAATTTGAACAAGAATTTGAACATTTGAATGAGGAGGAACAAGCTAATAAATTCGAAGAAGATGAGTTGTTTGGTCATTCAGATAATGAAGATATTTTCAATTCAGATGAAGATGAATATTATAGTGCAATTTCAGATTATGAGACTGAACCAATAAGTTATTATTCTAAATCATTCTTACAAAAAAAATTTGGGAATGGATCTCATATCATGTCAGAAAATAGTTTAAATTTGAATGAAAAACTTTTTGATCATGATGAAGAATCTGTTTCAGAAGTTAATTCTCCTATTAACTCTTCTTTTAATTTTAATAATAATTTTAATGAATTAAAATCATTAGAAGAAAACCTTCAAAAGATCATTGATGAAAATAAAAAACTTCATCAATCAAAATCTATTGAATCAACAGAATCATTATCATTCCAAAAAATTGATCAAAATTCTTCTAATAATACCATTAGTGATATTTTTGTCGATTATTTATCTGATGATGTATCTTCTTCTGATGAATCTGAATTTCAACATGCTTCATCTTCAAAAAAACCAAAATTTTTACAATATAGACACGATGAAAAGCATAACCTTGCCTTTCCTGATGTTTCTACTTTCCCAATAAGGTTTGATCCCCTATTAGCTGAGAAATCCGTGAAGAGTAAGATGGTTAGAGCATTAAAGAGAAGAGCCATTCAAACTGGTCAAGCTAGTGAAATGGTTGGTACTGGTATTACATTGGGTGAATTTAATTTCTTTTAGAGTTATCAAAGTTATTTTGATATATTCAAGAGTTTTCCGTTCTACAAATTATTATTTTGTTTTGTTTATATTTATATACCTTTTTTTTTTGATATTGGTTGTCCAATTGGTTTGGTTACTTATACTTCATTATCATACATGCCTGGATTTATTGGCATTTTCCTTCTTTCAAAGCAGTGAGTTACAAATGAATTAATGAATTCAGATCCATTAAGCACTGGATATAGAGGTGCTTTATTTTTTTTTTATCTTGGATACAACTACTCTGATTTGTATTTCTAGTGTTTTCAAACTTATTTATATATGAATTGTCTATTGATAGACAGTTCTGTTGGGATTACTGGGTTGCTTTTATTGCTTTTTTTTTTCCATAGATTGGTGATTCATATTGGGATATCTCTCATTAGGAGTTTCATGTTTGATTTTCTGTACTTTTTTATGTTCAATTGAATTTGATTTTGTTAAAATTAATGTAGAAAACGTTTTCAATTAAAAAGGAGCTCTTTGTAACAGTTGAAGGGTGGTTATTTTTTTTAAATGTATTCAGTATTTTCCTAAAGAAGTAATTATCTTAATCTGGTAATATATATATATATATATAAATGATTAATGTTACTATGGTTACTTAATAAAATCAAACAAAGAGTTCAAATATCAAGTGGATTCAGCCCAAATATTTTTTAGAATTTTTTTGAAAGTGATTGATGTGATGTTCTTTGCTGCAATCATGAGCTCATACAAAGCTGGTTAATTTGAATAATAAAACCATGCCACCTACAATTTATCAAAGCCCTGTATATTCACATAGGGTCTTTTGAAACTTCCGTATTTGCGTTCTTAATAGCATTACGTAATTGCCCCACGAATTTGACAGTTTCGCGCAAAAGGATTGTGCAACTGAGTGCTAAACCATGTCAAATAGAAAGGAAAAAAAAAACTGTCAAAAGATTTTGGAAAGCTTTGTCTTAAGCAGATTGTGTTATAAACAGCCCACTTTTTTGTTACACTCATTGAGCTCTGGCAATTATCACTAATTAAAAAGAACAAACATTTTTCTATACTATATCCAAGAGTTTTAACAATAAGGTCATTCATTTCAAAAAATATTTAGGTCATTGTAAATTAGCTCAAATCAAAAATAAAGTTAAGTTGGGAACATTATTACCTCTTTATTTTGAAAGAATTGATTCTATACAATATGGTTGGATTCGGTCAATTATTAAAGGATACATTCGTCCCTCTTCCTCCTTCAAAATCCAAATTCCATGATTTAGAATACAATGATCCTTCAATCCTACTCAATAGATCTCAACAATCAAAGGAAGCTAATTTTGATGATAAAACAAAAGTAGAAGATGATATCTCATTGAGTGATGCTTCAACTCTAGTTGCACAAACCCAAAGAAGACTGAAGAATAGACATGTACAATTGATTGGTATCTCAGGTGTCATTGGTGTTGGATTATTCGTTGCAATTGGTGGAGCTCTATATAAAGGTGGTCCAGCATCTTTATTAATCGGCTTCACATTATGGTGTATCCCCATTCTATGTATCACTGTTTCAACAGCTGAGATGGTTTGCTATTTGCCTATCAGTTCTCCATTCATCAGAATGGCTGGACGTTGTGTGGATGAATCTTTTGAATTCATGACAGGATGGAATTTTTGGTTTTTAGAATGCGTTCAAATTCCTTATGAGATTGTTGGTGTTAATACAATTATTCATTATTGGCGAGATGATTATTCTTCAGGTATAACTTTTGCAGTTCAAGTTGTTTTATATTTTTTAATATCGATTTTCGCTGTCAGAGTTTATGGAGAAACTGAATTCTGGTTAGCTATTGGTAAAGTTATCTTGGCTGTGGGTTTAATATTATTTACAATTATCACAATGTGTGGTGCCAACCCAACTCATGATGCTTATGGTTTCAGATATTGGTCAAACCC
>JAKUAH010000005.1:0-118209 GCA_030562945.1 Wickerhamomyces jianshihensis
TGAAGCTCCAGTCCACTGAGAGTCAGATTGACCTTTTGAACAAGAGCAATGAATGGTTGAATAACGAACTACAGAAGATAAATACTGACTTTGCTGATTATAGAAGACAAAAATCTACTGAGCTACTAACCTTGCAATCTGAATTTGAAAACATCTCTAGTGAACGTAACTCTTTAAAATCGAGATATGATGGGTTGAATAAGAGGTTTGAAGATGTTTTCGCTCAGTTAGATCACTCACATCTTGAAATCAAGAAATTGACAGATGAGAAAAATCTAGCTAAAGAAGAATTCTTTAATGAGATTTCGGTGAAAGATCGTTTAACAAACCTATTAAAACAAGCTAATGATGACCTCAAACACAAGAATGAATATTTGGGGAGCAAATTGGATGAGTCTAAATCAGAAATCAGTAGCGAATCTGCTACTTTAAAAACTTCTTTAGATGACTACAAACGCCAACTTGAGAAGAGTGAGGCTAAGATTCAACAGCTTGAAGCTACGATTGACGATCTTTCTAGTGGTCCTCCGACTGATGGGGATCATCTCAGTTCGGTTCATTCCTTATCACCATCTGCTAGAGCGACTGCAGCTAAAGACAATGGTATTTCATTAAGTCAATTATACTCGGATTTCACCTTGGTTAAAAGACAACTAATCCAAGAGCGTCGTGCCAAGGAGAGAATGCAAAGACAAATTGATGCATTTGTTTCTGAATTAGAGAGAAAGGCTCCTTTCATTAATGCCACTAAGGAACGTGCTAATACTTTGGAAAAGGAATTGACTCAATTATCTGTCATTCTTGAAAAAACAACTAAGGAAAAAGAGGAGCTTGAAAAATCTAAGAAGAGTTTGGTTACTGAATTGAATGAGGCGCATGCTCAGACCACTTCGTTAAATAAACAGAGAACTGATTTAGCTCGCCAAGTTCAAAATCTCTTGGTCCAAGTTACTATTCGCGGTGACTCTTTCGGTCCATTAACACCATTAGAGCAACAGGCTTTGACTAGAATTGCTAACGGTGATAAAGTGGTAAATGAATCTGATACTGGTAGATTGATCTCCGAAAGATTAGTCGTCTTCCAGGACATTGTGGAGTTGCAAAAGAAGAATGAAGAATTGTTGAGAATAACCAGAGATCTGGCTGAGAAATTGGAACATCAAGAGCAAGCCTCTAAGTCAAGATTGGAAAGTTTGGAAAACAGTGCTGTCACAGAGGCTAAAGAGGCTATTTTAACATTGACTGATGAAATTGAGTCAATTGAATCTAAGCTGAATGCTGTGACTAGAGAACGTGATATATTTAGATCAATGCTAGCTGGTAAAGGTGATACCTCAAATATTCTTGGATCAAACAACATTGTTAGTCACGAAGCCTCTGAATTGAGCGAAAAGTACCAAACTGCTCAAGCTGAGCTTGAAGCTCTTCAGAAAGAGTTTTCACAATTAAAGGTGGAATCTGCTACTACCATCGAACTATTGAATAAACAAATTGACTCCTTATCGAAGGAAAGATCGGAATTGGCATTCAATCTGGCTAGAGAAAAATCAACTGCCGCTTTGCTTGATCAAAGATACAAATCACTACAGGAGAACTTGAAACTTTCAAGATCTGAGAATGATGAATTAGCTAAGAGAAGTCAGTTGTTGCAAGAAAATTTTGCTAAACAAGATATTAGAACTCAACATGTTTCTGAAGAGTTAGTCCAAACCAGATCATTGGTCGAAAGTCTACGATCTGAGGCCTCAAACCTGAAAGCTGAGAAGCAGATTTGGAAAGCTATAGAATCTAGATTGACTGAAGAGAATAAGTCTCTGATCGATGAGAAGATTAGACTAAACTCATTGCTTCTCAACGTCCAATCCTTAGAACAAGAACGTGAACATAACTCTGCTGAAGCTCAAAGACGCTCGGTGTTACAAACCGAATCTTTGGAAAAAGAATTATCAAACTTAAAAGAAAGACTTGTCAACTCTGAAAAAGAGCTGAAGACTGTTTTCAATAAGAAAGAGGTTGATTCTAATGTCTACCAAGAAAGAATCGAAACCCTGAGACTGGAGTTAGCAAAGGTAAACGATGAGTTAGCAAATAAAAAGACTCTTATTGAATCATTAGAAACCAAGGTTGAGACACTATCCAAGAAGCTATCCAGCACTGAAGATAATTTGAAAGACTATCAAAATCTTGCATCTACTGATGGGTCTAAATCTAACTTGATCACTGAAACTATCAATTTGAAATCTGAGCTACAGGATACTAAGGTTGAGTTAGAAGAAGCCAATAACTCGATTGAAAGATTCAAAAGTATTGCTGAATCATCTGAAGAGGCTTTGAATAGTTTGACTGCTTCCTTTGATAGTTATAAATCCGAGACCAGTGATTCTATAACAAGATTAGAGTCCGAAAAGAAGTTACTACAGGAGCAGGTTTCTTTATTGAACGAGCAGACTCAGTTGTTAAACGGTGAGATTGAGTCTAGTAAATCAGAAACCGCTAAAAAGGTTGAAAGTTTAAACAATGAGATCAACAAATCAAGATCTTCTGTCATCGAGTTTTCCAAGCTCAAAGAAGATTATGAAGTGAAAATCACTGCGATTGAAGAATCTTATCAACAGCAAGTTCTGATTGCCACTGAAGCTCAAAGAAATTATGAGAAGGAATTACAAAAACATGTCGATGTCTCTAAAGCCGTTTCCTCATTGAGAGAAGAATCAAATGCTCTGAAGATCCAAGTTCAGCAACTATCATCAGAATCAAAGTCAGCTAAGACTGAATTAGCCAAGTCTGAGGAAAGTTGGGAAGCCCAAAAGGCGTCATTGGCTGAAGAGCTGAAAATTGTCACTGATAGGGTTCAAGATTTGACTTCTCAGAATCACATTCTTTACAACCAGATTGATAATTTGAGTAAACAAAGGCAAATCACTACTGAAAATACGAATAGTTCCTCTCTGCCATTTGAAGGTGCTGCTGAGAATGAATTGAGAGAATTGATCAGCTTGTTACGCAATGAGAAAGAGATCTCAGAGACACAATTGGATGTTGCTACGAGAGATTTGAAACGTACTCGTCAACAGCTAGATATCTCCAATAGTGAACTTGACAAAGTCAGATTGGAATTAGTGAAGCTCCAAGCCTCAGATGCAGACATTGAGAGATTATCGAAGGAACACGAGCATGTTCTAAAAGAGATTGAACAACTAAGCTTGTTGCGTGAAAGTAATACAACTCTACGTGCCGAACTCCAAGCCAATCTTGCCAAGGTGAAAGAACTGGAATCTAAGTTAGATTCTTCACTGGCTAAAGTTGAACCTCTAGAAACTCAAGTTGCTCAATTGAAAGCAGAGATTGGTCATAAGGATCAAGAGGTCAAATTGGTTGTCGAAGAGAAAGAACGCTGGAAGTTGAGATCTCAGGAGATCTTGAGCAAATATGATCGTATTGATCCAGAAGAGCATAACGAGTTGAAGAAAGAGATTGAACAGCTGAAAACTAGAATCGGCGAGTTATCCAAACATTTAAGCGAAGAGCAAACCAAGTTTGCTGACCTTGATGGAAGATTCACTACTTTGAGAACGGAAGCTCAAGAGAAGCTCAAGAGAAGAGGTGCTGAAAATAAGACACTTCAAGCTCAGTTATCTGGATCTACTGCTGAATTGAAGAAACTGAAAGAGTCTAGTGAGGCTGAAGTCGCTAAATTGACTTCTGACTTGAATGCTTTGAAAGAAAAGTCCAATTCTACTACAACTGATGATAACGAAATCCTGAAAGAAGAGAATAACACGTTAAAGAAAGAAGCCGAAGTATTATCCAAGGATTTTGCCTCTCAATCAGAAGAATTGCAAAAAGCCAAAGAATTTGAATCGCAGTATAAACAAGCTGTGAACACCATCGATCAACTGAAAGCTCGTGTTGCTGAGCTAGAGAAGGATGTTTCTGATTTGACAGAACAGTTGAAGAAATCACAAACAGCCACGGCTGGTAGTGATAGTGCTTCTGACAATGAAATCTTGAAAAAAGAACTAGAGACAGAGAGGGAGGAAATTTCCTCTGCTAAAGATTTGCTTGAAGCTGAAAGGGCTGAAATCTTGAAGCTAAAGGAAGAGTTTGAGAAGGTAAAATCTGAAAGTGAATCAAACGTTACTGTTGATGGTACTGCTGAGCTTGATGAAAAAGCCAAACAAGCTGCATTGACTGAGCTAGAAGCCAAACTACGTTCCGAACTTCAAGTTGAATATGATACCAAGCTAGAACAACATAAAAGCAGAATCCGTGTGCCTGCTGAGCAAAGACTTCAAGAAATTGCTGAAAAGAGAGCTGAAAAAGTTAGACAAGAAGCTGAAGAGGAATATAAGAAAAAGTTAGATGAGCTAAAAAAGCAGTTCAAGTCAAGTAAGGGCTCGGAAAACATTAAAAAACAATATGAAGTCAAGATAAATGAATTGACTGAAACTCTGGAGAAAACCAAGAAACAGTCTTATGAAGAAGGCCGCGAGGCCACTTTGAAGGAAGTCACAATGCGTACAAAATTATTGCAAGGTAAAATAGACAAATTGAACAGAGAAAAGAAAGAGCTTGAAGCAAAGTTGAAAGCTGTTACTGAAATTTCAACGCCTGATATTCCAACACAAGAGAAGAAGCCTGAAGTGACTTCCCAGTTACCTGCAACGCCTTCTCTCTCCGTTAAGACTGATGCCCCAACTGAAGAAGTTGAGGCCGAGTCGTCTGGTGTGAAACGTCCTGTTGAAGAGTTGGACACTAGTGAACATACCGAAAAGAAGAGTAAGAATGATGCTTGAAAGGGATGGCTTCACTATTTAGTTCTTTGAGTATTATCATCTACTCATAAAGCTGTATTTTAAAAGTTTTTGTTTAATTTTTTGAAGAATTGTAGGAGCTGTAGTATATTAATTGGTTATACGCGAAAACGCGAAAATGCAGATTCATCTTGTCATGTAATGAAATTGAACTGTTTTCATATTGATAATTGACATATAAATCGTAGATATATTCTCGATACTTAATTGGTTTTGCAAATGGATGACTCTTCTGATCCTCGTGAGATCTCTAGAGATGCAGGACTAGACGCATATGGTGCAATTACAGATGAAGAAGTGCACAGCGATCTGGGTAAGTCAGACAAATAGTAGTCCTTGGTTTTAGCGCAATATACTAACTGTTCAATATAAAGATGCGCCTGAGGATCCTAGTCTAACGGAAGAAGAGCGTCGTATACTCAGGAAGGCACGAGAGATACAGAATAAGTTCAAAAAAGAAAAAATAGAGAAAACTTCGATACCGCAGAGACTGGTAGTGGATGAACAGAAGTCAGCGATTTCATCAAAAGCTAGTCAATCCACCTCTTACTTTTTAAATGCATTAGAGAAGACCCGTGAGCAGCAAACTCAAGAGAAATCTCAAAGGCAAGAGCTTATGAATAAGAGAGTTTATACGTTTAATGATAACATGGATGTCATTGTTGAAGATTGTGATGAACTTGAAGAAATCTCCGGACAGCAGATAATGAAGAGATATATCAAGCATGAACAGCTTTTGGAGTTTTTCAAAGACATAAAGGTGTTAAGAATTGGTAAAGCAATGGCCAAAATTACACCTCCAAATTTTGAGGAGCCAAAGTATCCTAATTGGTGTTGTGTTGGTATTATAAGTTCAAAGTCTAGTCCCAGGGCTACTTCAAATAATAATGGAAGATTTATAAAGCTGAGCATTACGGACTTCAAGTTTGTGATCGATATTCATATATTTGGGACTGGTGTTGAGAAGTATAATAAACTCAGGGTTGGGGATATAATAGCAGTGCTGAATCCTGGGATTTTTGTGAAGAGAACAGAAACAACAGAGGTTTTTTCATTTTCTATTAAACATGGCTATAATTGTATCTTAGAAATTGGAAAATCAAAGAATTTTGGTGCCTGCCAAGCATTAAAGAGAGATGGTAATATTTGTGGTTCTTTTATTAATAAAGCAACAAGTGACTGTTGTGACTTCCATAAAGATCTAAGACTGCGAAAAACAGCAGCTAGTAGGATGGAGTTGCAGCAAAGTTATAGAATGAATGCTCATGTTAAAAATGGTGTTAAACAATCAATGTTCCTTGGAAAGCCTGATGGAAAAGCTAGACTCTTAATTGCAGATGATCACACAGCTCCTAAGACAGACAAATTTTCCAGAGCCAGAACCTACTTCTCAAATGATGAGACTCATCGGGCATTTTTCCATGGTAAGAAAATTATGAATGAAATGTTTGCAAATACAGATGCAGTCAAAAATTCTAATAAGCTAAAGAAAGACAGAGAACAGAGGATTAAAGAAATGAATCTCCAACAAAAATTATCCAACACATTCAAAGAGGGTAGAAACTTGAGTAAAATCAGTGGACTATCCGTGAACTTGGACCTCAAGGGTAAGAAAGACTTATTATCTGCAGCCTTTAATAAAGAAACCTTATTGAGTTTGGGATTTGATCCAACCTCAAAATCAAGTGAGCGAGGAGTGTTATCGTCTTTGAATGAGAATGAGAATGATGTACAGAGAAAAGTACTGAATGAATTGAGAGATATAACAAAAGCCAAAAAAATAGAACTGGGTGCAAGCAAAGAAGAATCGATGAAGAGGAAAAAGCAAAGGAATGAAGCAGATAATATGATCAAAAGATTAAAGACGAGAACAGTAGAGCCATACCTACCACCTGTTGTTAAACCAAGAGGACCAGGCAAAAATGATCTAGTTCTATCAGATTCATCTGATGAAGACTTAGAAATTGAAGATAAATCATTCTCAGCTTTCAAAAATGCATCAAAATGAGGACAAAATCAATATATTAAGCACTATTTGTTAAAGAAATTATTGTGAAAATGTATATCTACTTTAAACCAATAATGTCTACCTTGAAAGACGACTCATCAAGAAACTCGACTCTGACTTCCTTATCCTTCGGATCTGACACCTGAACAATGATTCCATCAACACAAATATGGGACCTTTCTTCTGTTTCATCACCCAGCTTGTATATGATAGCCTTTTTAAAAGAAGAGTAACGCACTTTATCGTCTTTCAAGTGAGCACCATTCTGATAAGGTAGGAGCAAAGAAGCACCCATGGATGCATGGTCAAATCCAACAAACGCCACTGTATGAAGCTCATTATTAGCCATCTGTGATTCTGGTGAAATGGCATAATTCTTTTCTAGGTACTTGACGGCACTGAGAATAAGGTAGTTAAAATTATCAGTGTCTATTATTCTCTCGTGAGTCTGTGCGTCTAACAACTGTGACTTGTAACTAATGGAGGGAGCAGTGAGGACTTTGTTTGCAGCAATTTTGAATCTTTCCACTCCTAGATGTTTCAGCTCCGGTCTTTCTGCCTCATACACCAGTTGAGCATGGATACCTGAAGATAAACAACAAATGAAATGGAGCTCTTTAACAGGTTTAGTAACCCCATTCAATATCTCAACCGATCCTTCTGGGAAAACAGCTTTGTAAACTGGAAGCTTCTTAATAGAAAAATTCAAGAAGAAGTTTTGAATGGCTTCTACTTCATCGCTAATCCCTGTACTGTGTGATATTGAGTTACCTGAACCTAGGGGGAATAGAGCAGTTTTGATAGAGCCATTCACCTGGTTATTATTCTGAATGGCATTTACAAGTTCAAAAATGGAAGTATCTCCGCTTAAAAGAGCTATTGTGTAGTTCTTACCTGCTTTTAGTGAAGCTCCAAATTCGATAATGGAGGAGGCAGAGTCTGTTCTGATGTATTGATGAGAAACTTTAAGATCATTCAAAATTTCTTTCAGAACGTGGCCATAGAGATCTTTGTTTTCTCTACCAACCCCTGATTTAATAGAATCAATGACAACCAGTTCTCCTTCCTTCAAATGAGGAGGTAATTGGTTTAATGTTGGACTATCTTGACCTTCAAAAGCGGATTTGACTAATCGGTAGTTGATGGTGGAAGCTTCTGTTGTTTCATAGCTCAGTTGGTAAGCAGTGTTGTTAAAAACGAATAGTTCACGAGTTTCTGGCATAGATTAGGAGTAAAAGTTGGAAGTGTACTGAGTTTAGAAGAAAATGTTAACGAGCAGATTCTGGTGTTTTTACAATCTCGACAAATTACAAATTCGCTTTTCCAACCACACTTTTGAGAAAAACTACAATAAAAGGAAAATAAAGCAATTCATGTTCTGATTTTCTTGTATAAATGGTGCTGTGGATCGGGATTGATGTTTGAGAAATACAAATTTTCAGCCAGAACCCTTTTTTTGGAGTTCAAGTTCTTATTTTTAGTCATTTCAAAAGCTTTTTCATAACAAAGCCCAATAAACTCATCAAATGGAACATCATAATTAAAATTTCTCTGTAATTTTGAAAGGATTTTGGTGATTTGAGTTTTCAGCGACTTCAAAGGGAATATCTTGTTAAAATGAGGTTCAATTTGGATCAACTTGAAAATTTTAGACTCTTGTGGCCATTTTTCCATGAGAATAATCTCAATATCACTGAATGTGTCATTTGATTGATATTTCGTTTTAATCAATTTAATATTGGTGCTCAATTGAGAAATCGCGTACTGAACAGAAACATCAGTGAGGATAAAACGGATCTTTTGAAGCTCCATCTCCACCAGAAAGGGATATTTGAGAATCAAAGACTTGTCGATATAATAATCTTCTTCGTGTATAATCGATTGATAAAGAAGAGATACACCAAAGTGGAATATAGGATGCTCTTCGACGTTATCCAAACGTTTCAATTGACCGTCACGTAACTCTGATAGCTTGAGGAACGTATGGTAGTCATAAAATGTTGGATCTAATAAGCTGAGCGTATTTATTGAATTTAGCACTGGATGGGTTTTGTTGTTAGTTCAATGTCTATTTGATCTTTGATTTGTGGTTGAATGGATACATTTAGCCATTTTTGCAAGCTAATCGAAATGTGATTTCTAGAATATCTAAAAGAACAGCGGTGCTGTGCAATAAGCTAAGTAACCTTGGTAAGTAAAATAGGGACACTTGTTGTTGATATGGAAGTGAGAATTTGCGTCATTGTGAATCGTTCTCAGAATCTGAAGTTACACAAAAGCGAAGGACAATCACAGGCCAATACTTTCCGATAGGAAAATGCACGAAAATAACCGAATAATGATCCGAATAGGAATACACTGTGTGTTGCCTACTGACTCTCTTTTGTAGTTTGAGTGGAAAAACTTTAGACACAGGCCACGTTATCTGAAAAGGTTATGAAGCCCTGTAGATTTTGGTATGGGAATGATTTTTTTTGTGCACTAAAGTACTAAACACTAAACTGTTTGATTAGCCTCGACCAGCCAAAGATCTAACCGAAAGCAGATACTCACTGTGTTTCTCAATATACTTTACCATGTCACTAAGCCACAAACTGTATGTATTGTTGTGATTTAACTTTTGTTGAAAGCTTGACTAAATTTTTCGTTACTTTGAAATAGATCAATAAAAGTTCCATTTGAGAACCCACAGCACCCACAAATAGTAATCAATACACTAACACCAGATCCTCTACTGAAGGCAACTGACTTGAAAGTAGACTATTCTATACCGGAGAGTACAGTCCTTCAGCTTGATTTCAGTGCAAAGGATAACAGAGCGTTGCGACTTGGCGTAAACTCACTTCTTGAGAGCCTTAAGCTATGTGTTGAAACAATTGATGAGTTTGAGTAATAAGACAAAAAAAAAGTAATAACCAAATAGAGAAGGAATCTGTTGAATACATAGAGAGAAAGTTGAAAGTTTGATGGGATCTACAAATGTAGCTAATAAGAAGTATTAGATAGTAATTGTATGTTTCACTTTGTAGTTTCGGTAAAGATAAATGGTAGCAACCAGTTAACTTTGCAAAAAATTATGGCTTTTTGAAATTTGCTTGCGAATTGATCTTCGTATTAAAATATTAGGCACTAAAGTAGGGTGAGATAATCTTATAGTTCGATCTGTGTCTTATTTTGAATTATAGAGCGATCTCATTTCATATATTTGTAACTGTTTACTCCAAGTTCGATTTTTTACACACCGAAATTTGAGCTAAATTTTGGAAAAAATTGTGCGAAAAGCAAGAATCACAACACAACAAATAAATCTTACGCAAAAGGTCCAGGACTATCATAATAAGAAGTGCTTCATCTTCTCAATTCACCTTCCCGCACACAATAACTGCATTAATTTACCTCTTTTAATCCATCGAACTTGAAGATTCCATTGGGTTACGATCTTATCAATCAGACAATCACACCATAGATTGACTATGTCATGTCAAGCTTAAATCAACCTCTCCAACAAAACACCCAAGAGCAGCAGGATCAAATCTCTCAGAGTTCTTTCCCACAAGTGTCTACGGTCACCAATAAAAGGCAACACTCAAACTCTTACATTGACCAATCTACGAAGAGAAGTGTCCTAGATAACCCTTCCGGCAGAGACGCCTCCTATGTTGCTTTCACAAATGATAACAACAATTCCAATGACAGATATGTTTCAACTTTCAAACCAAAACACAGTATACCCGTTGCATCTAGTCCAAACCCACCAGTGCCTTTAAGAAAGTTTGCCACTTTCAACAACCCAACTTACAACACTTCAGAGGTTTCACGGAACGTTGAAGCTTCAGATCGTGCAATACCATCTTCCACGCCACCTCCACCATCATCCTTCACAAGTTCAAAAATCATTACACAGCAACAGGCTCTAGCATCGAACATATCAGATACCTCAAGTCTCCCGGATACTAGTATCCAACAGCCACAAAGCCTAGAATCAAACTCCACTTTTCAGAGGCCTCAACAACAATTACCACAAGCACAACCAGAGCAAAGACTTACTGATGAAGAACAGATACTTATAAATAAACTACAAGATTCATATAAAATAATTATTAGTTTGGAACATGACATCCAAAAAAAATGTGCCAGTCTGAATTTATCAATGAGGGTCGACATGACTGAACTTTGGGATATATATAACCTCAATGTTCATTTATTAAATACCTACAATGATTTCTTGGTTTATGCTCTGAATTCAGGAAGATCAGGAACACAGATTGTTCAAATTTATAGAATCCAAAGAAGACTTTGGGTCTATGGTATTGTGACATTTTTGGATGTTTTAAAGAACGTTGTATCCATATTCATTGAACATGATATATGTTCTTCATTTATTGGTGTCGCATTCAATATTTTAACAGGATTAACTGATATATCTATAGATTCTTGGATCTTTGAAAAAATTGGAGATTTAAGCCGAATGGCTATTGCATTATATCCTTCTAGATACATTGATTGGAAAATATCAGCTGAATATTGGTACAATGCTACAATGAAATTAAATTATGGACAGGGGAAGATCTACTATCATATCGCTACAGTACAACAGGATAATTTGGATGCGTTGATGAACATAGGGAAAGCCGTTTTTTCTAGGGAAACATTCGTTCCAACCCCACAGTATATGAAGATGGTAATTGATAACATTAATCAAAGACAGTATGTTGATCAACCTGTGATGGATTTTATAAGACTGCATAAGATAATCTTGAATAATGAAATTCAAGGTTTAGAATTAAACAAGCTAATTGATCTATACATATTGAATATGGGAAAGGATAGCAATAATGTCAATTTTTTCCAGAAAAATGAAATTTCAACCTCTGATACTTATGAAAATAAGTTGCAATTCTGGTTTCAAAGATCCTCATCTTTTGCTTTGGTTGGTATTTTACAGATTTGTGGGTTTGGTAATCCAAATTCACCATTTGCAAGATTATTTGGTCTGCTTGATGCACTGAAAGAAAGAAAAGAAAAGAAGGATAAAAAGGATAGAAGAAGGGGTAATTCAGAATCTGAAAATTCAGATCAAACTGATGATATCAAACCGTGGTCTTCAGAGGATTGGTTTAAAAATATGAACCATATTAATCTTAATGCCGTGAAGTTAGCAATGAAAATGTTTCAAAAGTTTCTACAAGGCCCAATTGAACCAGGTTTGCCCCACGCTTTGACTTATCTATATTTTTTTCTAGCAATTGGAAAAGCTTCTGAGTCTAAACCTGAGAGTAAAGAATTCATGTCCTTTCTTTTCCAACTTGTCATTCCATTAGATTCCTTGGTTGATTATTTAAATTCCTTATTAGTACAAGCTGATGGAGATTTCTGGGGTGAGTTTTCTTATAAAGATTCATTGTATGATAATGATGATTTGAGTGGATGGATACATTATTTCAACAACAATGAAACTTTATATGAAGTTTGGAAGTGTTGGGGGACATTGTGGTTTGATAGTTTATCATTAAAACAAGAATATGACAACTATAGAGCATCTGGTATTGCAAATGATGACTTTATGGATGTCCCTGTGTCTGGTATTAGATATAACCCGAAGGAAAAAAATCAAAGAATTTTAAGAATCTTATTAGTGGCAAGTTATATCGCAAATCGCTATTCATTTGGCTTCAAAAGAGATGTCAAAAATTTTAAGGTTCACATTTCAATCAATAAAACGACATATAATCAACAAAACATTCAAACTATTGCAGCATTAAATATCATTTCACCAGTTACATCTTCCAACATTTTAATGACTTCAGCGACTTCACTTCCAATCAGCCAATGGTTAAAACAATTTTCAAATCCTACTAATGTGTCCGATTCACCTAGTTCATCATCAGGCAATCTTTACTATTTCGACAATGAAGCAGATTATGAAAACTCCACGACATCTACCCCATCAATCCCAGCTTCAATTCACCAGCATATCTCTTTGATAGATGGTCATTCTACAGAAATCACAAGCAAGACCCTTTTTATTTTGGATACCAATATGTGGTTGAAACACTGTGGAAGATTATTCAAAACGTTGCGTTCTAAGATTATCAGTTTAGCTATTCCTCTAGTTGTATTTCAAGAACTTCGATCACTTAGATGCTCTCAAGACTCAGCAATTGCTGATACTGCTACCAGATCTGTAATAACATTAAGACAACTGGCAGCTGAGCGTCTCGTTACACCCATGAAGATGAATGGTGAGCTTATCCGTGATATCAACGATATAAAGGACTTTGAGAACAACAATGGTTGGATGCAAGGTGTTGATGATATTATCATTTCCTCCATAGGGATTAGAAGTGATGGTCTTTTGATTACTGAAGATAAGAATATGCGTTTAAAAGCTAAGATCAAGAATTTGAATGCTTATAATGCGGATTGGTTCTGGAGAATGGTGAACAATCTTTCTGGTGAGAGATGTAATAATTGAAATATACAAATCAATTGGTTAATAATCAGTAGATCTTTCATTTCTTCGTAATTACTTGGTTCCAGTTTCTTCATGGATCCAAATTATGTGTCATTAATATCGTTTCATTTCATTTCAATGTAATAGTTTCCAATTCTTGTAAAGTTTATATTTTCCCACAACATCAATTCCATCTTTCATTATTATTCTGTCACCAGTTGAAATACTCAAGACTTTAGCGGATACCAAAGGTGTTTGTCTATAGTTAACTAACAAGACCTCTCTTTCCATATCATGATCACGAATTCTTACAAGAAGCAACAGTTCGTTAAATCTTTCCACTTTAATAACTTCATGGATGTCTTCTGGAATATCTGATTTGAATTCTGAGCGTTCTATAAGTATTTTGAACTGATGGATCTTATACCAGTTATCTAAATGTAATAATGGGAGTTGAAATTTGTGTAACAGCGATGATTCATCAACTTCTAAGGAAAATTTTAGAGGTGATCTAAGTGGTATATTTGCTGGTTCTAGTTGATTTGAGGTGGGGAGATCCTTTAGTACATTGGATACCTTTAGAGTTGAGCTTTTTAGTTTTTTATCATCATTGAAGTTGAAATCTTGAAAAATCTTGAACTTGTGCGATTTTGCTCCATTAGAGGGTATAGAAGTGGCGAATAATTTTTCTAGGCTTGTTGACTCTGTATGCATCACTTTGATAGCTCTTGTGGCATTTATATTGGTGAACTGCGAGTCAGTCTGATTTTTCCTCTTCTGCTTTAGACTGGCATTCTGGTTTTTCTGATTCTGAGTCTCGTGTGAGATGTTCAATTCCCTCGATCGCAGGATTTGTGTAATAGGAGTTGATCTCTTGGCTGGCCTATTGAGTGAGTCTTGTGGCATTCAGCTTAGTATATAATAGAGAGAATAAAGAGGGTATGTGTTTGTCTTGATTATTCACCAGAAGCACCAGAAAACGAATGGCAGTTGAGCGCGTTCCTGTGAGATCTGAAATCTGAAATCTGAAATTTACGCATGTAAGCCAACGCAATTCCAAGACCTGCGTAACTATCAGAACTATTAGTAAAACGCCTCTGCCTGTGCCAGCATGACCAGAATGACGCATCGGCCCGCCCAGTCCTTGCATGGCGCAAACGTGAAAGATGTCGCCAGTGCTTCACTTAACGTGAGATCTCGCAGCTGGTGACTCGATCAGGCTGAACAGGCTGAATAGTTCCAGACTACTCCACCAGTCCACTATCCGCCAATAGGAAATCTGAGACAATCCTGGTTTCTCAAGTGTCGATCTTGATACTGCCACCAGTTAAAGCCAGCCCTTTTGGTGCCTCGTAGCCTCAAACTGTCACAATTTTGGCCTCTCTCACTCAAAAGCCTATCCCAGAGACATATAGATCCTTAAATTGTTGCTATAGAAACTTTTAATTTTTTTGTAAGTAGCACAAATTTTTTTAGAAAAATAAATTACACTTCAGCTTTTTGGGGGTTGCAAAAGAAAGACTGTTTACGAACGTTCAGGAGGGTTACTCAGTCATCCCATTTAGCCCATTTAACCCATAGTCACTTTAATTTGGCCAAACACTTCTATCTTTTGAGATTAAAACCCGCTTGTGCGTGGCCAAACTTTTGAGCAATAACTTCAAATCCCAGCTAATTAGTGTCAACAACTCTTTTAACACTTTCAGCATCGCAAACAATAGGGCAAAGTCCGTATACTTAGACCAAAATAAGTAAACTACAGATCGGTTTCATCTCCCTCTGTGATATATCTTGTGGGGCTGATACTGGTAGCTGTTCAAACCATCCCACATTATCCGTCTTCCTCCATTAGATTACCTGATTACCCTTATAATGTCACCACAATCACTACCAGAAATACGAGTCCCACAAAGTAAAAGTTTAGCTGGACCTAACTCTGAACACAGAACAATTAATATGCCAAATCCTGAAACAAGAGCTGCCGAAACTCTAGCTAAAGAACCAAAGAAGGAAGCTAATAATATACCAACCAACACCAAGGGGCTCCACACAGTCTTCATCCATAAATTATACAACATGCTAGAAGATGACGACTTGAAGCATCTCATATGGTGGGGTCCTTCAAATGAAAGTTTCCTTTTAGCTCCAGGTGAAGAGTTTAGCAAGGCTCTTTCGCAATACTTCAAGCATACAAATGTTGCCTCATTCATCCGCCAACTGAATATGTATGGTTTCCATAAGGTAAGCGATGCTGCTACAAACTCAAATAATGTATCTGAAAATATTTCTGAAACTCCAATATGGGAATTTACTCATAATTCTGGAAATTTTAAGAAAGGTGATTTAACCAGTTTGAACTCGATTAAAAGAAGGTCCTCAAAACAGTCATCAAGATCTAATAATCAGAATATTGATTCTGGGAATATTTCAGATACTGACTATTCGGAAAGAAGCAACTCTGTCACTGATTTGAGTGCTTTGAATGAGGGCTTCAATGGAAACAGTAATAGCATGAATCCTATTTTGAATGTTAGATTGGCTGAATTGGGTCACAACCTAGCTGCCTTGAGACATGAACATGCTAGACTACAACTGAGATATGACACCGCTATTGACGACTTGAGAAGAACGAATATGGATATGGTTTACCTTTTAGACCTGGTACAAAAACTTATCCGTTCTCAGGTAAATGATACTAATACATCTTCAAAAAAACCTACGGTAGATGGAACTGCACAGTCAAAACAAACTCAAATCTATGAGGAAAGACCGGCTTCCCCTGGATCTTTTAATAAGCAAGAATCGGAATTACATCAACAGTCTGAGGATACAAACAAGTATTCTCTACAAGAGGTTGAATCTGACATCGCGAAGTTTCGAGCTTCGATAATCCAAAGAGCAATTCCAAAGGATATGGAGCAAAATCCAGTATCATTTGCTCCATCTTATCAAATGAATCCAATCTCAAGAACAAGTGCGTCTGTTCCACCAAATCAACAACACGTACAACTGTCAAGGCACTCTTCTTATAACACACCTGAAGAAAGACCGATCCCGTATCCTTACCCACAACAACAGCAACAACAACAACAACAACAACAACAACAACAACAACAACAACAGCAGCAGCAGCAGCAGCCGAATATACCACACTATATTATGCAACAACAGATTCCTCAGCCATTAGTTCAAGACCCGTTCCATAGCGACAGAAAATCATCTTCTTCATCAAACAAAAGACACATTTCAGTTATATATGATCCCTTACAATCGATTGTACCGTCTCCAGCATCGTCTACAGGTCCCCCTGTGAAAAGAGCTTCAGGTTCAGGCCCAACCTCTAATCCAGATCCTAGTCTACTTTCTCCAATGGCAAGTAATGGTTCTTACTTCCCAGATTATCACACTTTGAAGTCTAATACACCAGAACCACAATTACAGTTTCAATCACAATATAGGCAAAGCCCACTTCAAAGAGATCAAAGAACTGGGTCATTTGTGGGGTCCACTTCTACCCAGAGAAAGAGACAAAATTCAAGTGATACTGCAGATAGCAACACCATCATTCCACACCGCAGTGTTCTGCCATCAACAGATTCAACACAGTCACTTGCTTACAGAAATAACATATCACATATTGTGGAACATCGTGGGTCACCATATCCTGGTGGAAATGATCAGACTTTAGGAAAGTCGCATAATATAAATAATGTGAACAATGGGAATCCTAATGGAAATAACTCTGGTGTCTATGCTTTATTAAATCCAGAGAGAAGATCATCCATAACACCTAGAATTGTTGCCAATGCTTCACCTCAACAAAAGAAATTGAAGAGATAGAATGGAAATAATTTTCAATTATTACTTAATGATTTCATATTATTGTAGGTACATTTATCTGAATTAAGAAATAGGACACTGTTGTAGATATTTAATTCCTATGATCTTACTACTCAAATCTTTGAATCCATTTAAAGTTTTTATATAAACGATGATTTCTAGGAATGAATCCCAATTTGAAATTAGAAGTTGTAATTCTTATTTAAAATTTTATCTTTTTTTTTTTTTTTTCCTAATATAATCTTGCGTATATTACAGATATGTTCTACTTACAAGTAGCTTACGCAGACCCAACTATAAACGAAATCAGCACCTCTATAAACCACGCGTCTCAGCATCCACCGTTTTTAATAATGACCTCTGATCGAAATATTTTTGTTTTTCAGTAGTGACATTGTTACCATTTTTTATTTTTATCCTGTGACAACTATAAATTTATGATGAACTAAATGCAAGTAATGTTTCCTTTGCATAATTAAATCAAATTTGAAGGTTACTGAAAGTCTTATATATGGAGGCATCATCTGTAGCATCCCAAATACGTTCAGGGTGCTCAAAAACGGATTTTTCAATATTCTTAAATCCTCAAAATATGTATCAGAAATAAATCTGACGTAATCGAAGTTGACTTCGTGGCCAAGCTGGTTAAGGCGTGTGACTGTTAATCACAAGATCGACAGTTCGATCCTGTCCGAGGTCGTATTTTTTTTCCAAAACTTCCTTGAAGTTACTTGATTCCTCCTGTCTCACTTATTTTTGAGATATTCGTTTGTTTATTAAGCTTATCAATATTGGGCTAAACACATAAGATTTGAATAAAAAATTCTACGTTACACATGATTTCCATAGTTTTGATTTAATAAATTATTCATATAAATGATATAGATTGTAATTATAGAATTTTAGTTTTCTCTTTACAAGAATGATCAGGAACTCTAATAACTGAACAATGCTTTATGTTGCAAAGCTCTACTACCCAGCAAATCCCAATCCTTTTCGGTGATGAATAGTTCACCAACTATTTTCAGTCTTGCAAAGACTGAGCCGCCTTTCCAAGTCAATATAGATGGATCAATTTCTCTTGGTGCAGGAAGAACCTCAACGTTCAAAATGGTATTTGATGAGGAATCCAGAAATATCGCCAGTTCTCTTTCAATGATTTGAAATAATTGATCTTTTAAAGGTTGCAATTCCTCTTCTGTTGTTAATTTGGCAAATTCATTCTCTTTTTCAAATTCTGTTGTGATTTGTTCAATCTTCTTTAGAAAATCAATCAATTGTAATAAAGCCAATATCTTTGGTCTCCAGATATTTATACGATCAGTTAGTATAAAACTCAATGATTCAATTTTGGAGCCACCACCAACTATCAACAAGTTTTCATAGAATGCTTTTGCTTTAGTAAAATCATATCTTGAAGATATAGCAATGCTTTGAATGATAGCTTTATCCAAGGCTGCAATGATCCTGGAGTTTGAGTCATCCCCTTGATCTAAAGATTCAGAGTTAATCAAATCTTTCAATACTGCAAAATCTGCCTGATCAGCATACAAATCATTCTCTTTTAGATTTTTTTGTGTTGATGAAATTGGATCATCAATATCACCCGTGAAAACGTCATATGATCTAGTGTTATTAATTGGCGTTTCAGTAAATGATTTCTCCTTTTCAAAGACCTTTGGGAAAAATAGAGCCATTGGAGCTAGTATAACCTCATCAAACACTTTGAATTCGAATTTTTCAGATAATTTATCAGGGTATCTTTTGATTGTGTTATAGAGTTGAACAGTAATATTTGCATCTTGGAAAGTTAAGAATTTTTCCTTTAATTGTTCCAACATCTTCCATTCATAAGGCTTACTCTCATCAAAATCAACAGGGAAGCTTGACTCTTTTAATAATTTATGAAAGAATCTTGTGACATCATCACCTCCATAATTCAAAACAGCTCTAGAGTTTGGAATGATTAATCCATCATCTATACATGATATTTTAGTAGTTTTAGCACCCATATCAACAACACAAGCTGAACTAACACCTGCCCCATAAGTAGCAGCGATACTTTCCTGCAATATAGCCACACCTTGAAATCCCATTTTCAACAACAATTCCACAAAAGTTTCAACATACAATTTATCATAGAGGTCAGGAATCACAAGGGATATTTTATATTGTTTCAAGTTTGTTACTTCGAATTGAGTTTCCAAAGTCTTAGAGATGAATAATTGAATGTCTCCAATTAATTCCTGCCTTGATTTGTATTCTGATTCATTAAATTTACCATTAGTAATTAATGGATACCTCAGCTTATAGTCCGTAGAATCTAAATTGAATACGTCATCACCAATATAATATTTGGCTCTTTTGGATGGGTCAGAATCTGGTTTTATGAATTCAAATCTATGAACATCATTATGTTCAGCAATTTTCTCAGGTTGTACTTTCTTATTGAAGTTCTGAACAACTTCATTTGAATTTGGGATGATTCTTCTTTTGTAGTATTTCATTCTTTCCTTAAAATCTCTAATTAATAATGCTTTATTATCATCATATACCGATTGTTCAATTTGGTCCAATGTTCTTTCAGTTTTAGTATTGACATCAGAATTAGCTGGGATTGCAAACACAAATGGAATAGTTTTTGGGTAAACATCGGAGGCAAATCCGATCCTGATGTTTCTTGAACCAGGATGAATGACTATTGTGCTATTGCCTGATCTATCATCGATTTGGTTTTCATTATTATCGTTATCATCGTCATCATCTTCATCCTCTTCATCAATATCTTGATTTAACCTTGGTGTTTCTAATTTAGTAGATTTCTCCTTTTGACTTGGTTTGTTGATCCTAATTTGCTTTCTCTCTCTCAATATGAAGAACTGTTCATCCTTTTTCAAATAATCAGTGAAATAGTTCTTTTGATTGATCAAGTTGATGTTCTCAAATACAGAATACTTCAAAGGATTGTCACGCCTTAAAATCCCAGATTTTTTAATCTTTTTGGCCATCAACTCAGCAGCTTTTGCCCTTCCTGCCCTTCTTCTTTCAAGAATTTCAGCACTGACTTTCTTTCCAGCTTGTGAATGGGTTTTGGCTGGTTTTGGTGTGATGGAAGGAGCAGGAGAAGGCTCGTGAAACGGAGCAGAAGGAGTTTCAACCTCGGTTTGAGGAGAAGATGGAGTTTCAGACATTGCTAATTTCCACTCTTTACCTAAATGTTTTCGTGTTTTTGCACAGAAATTTGGCGGTTTTTCTTTGTCGTTATTCGAAATAAGTTGAATTAGAGGAATATTCGCGAAGCATCAATAACACTGAAGGAAGAATTGCTATGAAAGAGCCATGACAATTGTGGATGGTCAGCAGTTTCGTGGAATGGTGGTCTCTTAGTTCTACGTATTACGTTTTTGTTGATATGACGGTTATATAGATATTAGGTTTGAACTATGGATAAGACACTTTGGAAGAAAGCTGTGCCGGGTGGAGTGATGATATGAGTTGCGGATGATAAAACCCTTTGGAATATAGCGATATTTAGCAGTAGTGAAGCAAGCGGAGGATACATTAGATCTTTGCGAAGAATATATTAAGTTGTTTAATCTTTGTTCTTCTCTTGTTGATTTTCTTCTTTTTGTAGTTGATTTTGCTCAGACTTCTGCTGTCTGTACTTCTCAAATAAGAAGCACCAGGACTTAACAAGTGATCCACCAGCCTCACTTTTGTTTTGAGAGATCGTCTGATGTTCTTCGATCTCGCTCTGAAATGTTTCGACATCCTCTGCAACTTCTTGCACGGAAGACATGTTTAGATTTTAGGAATAAACTTACTGAAGGTTTGTGTAATTAATTTGTTTGAATTTTGTTTGAGCGCTCGAAAAGTAAGCGAAGAGGCATTTGAAATCTACGAAAGTGGCACCTGTTGATGTCATTCATAAACTAAAGCTATGGCAAGTCTACTGTGACAGGTTTTATGTTTATTTGGAGAGCCCAGACAATAAGCAACAACTGAAGTCCTAAACGGTCTAATTACACTATGAATCGGAAAAAGGTGTCAAGTGTCAGTGCGAAAATCATATCTTATTGAGATAGGCCCATGATTTCTAAGACGAATGTCTGTTTGTTGATACTTGTAACCAATTGGGCTTCATGTTTCTGTTGATAGTGGAATAAAAATTGTGTTGTAGATAGTAAAAAACCCAAAGATCATAAACTAAGTTGGATGAACATCTCATTACCTTCACACTATTAACCTAATAATTCAATTTATTCAGTTTTGAGTAGTTTATTGAGTACGCTACGAATTCTCTCATATGAAGTGAACCATTTCCAGAGAGTAATGAGCCTAGTTCTTACTCCTTTCACCTCAGAACTATGAATGTTGTGTACACCTTGTTGGACAACCAGTCAATCCGCACCCCATAAAATCCCACTCGTGGTCAAATACTGGTTAGATCAGAAAATTCGCGGAGAGAAGAGTAATCAGATGGTGCCTTTTAGCACAGTTTACTCGTTTAATTGGGGAGTATCTGGGGTGGTTTTACGGTAAAAATTGGTTCGCTTGATTGCTCTCAGGGAAAACTATAACACTGTGGGCTTTAGCGTCCTAATTCCAGACCACCCATGCCTTGAAAACCGTACTATCTCACTAAACAGTGTGTATTTTTTTTCCACTAAAAACCGCTTTTTCCCAAAATCCGTGGGCGGTCCGTTTATAAAAAGCACCAGATGCCTCTTCATTTTCGTTTTGTCAATAAAAAACCCCCCCTAAACAACCACCGAAAATGGCCTTCGCTAGAAGATTCTCCACATCAGCTGTTAGACGCTCTTATGCCGATACCATCAAGAACCTAAAGGTTAACAAGGATACAAAAGTTATCTACCAAGGTTTCACTGGTAAACAGGCCACCTTCCACGCTGAACAAGCTATTGCCTATGGCACCCAAGTTGTTGGTGGTACCAACCCAAAGAAAGCTGGTACTTCTCACTTGGATAGACCTGTTTTTGCCAGCGTTAGAGATGCTATTGACCAAACTGGTGCCACTGCCACTGGTATTTTTGTTCCTCCATCAATCGCTGCCGCTGCCATTGAAGAAGCTATCGAAGCTGAAATCTCTTTAGCTGTTGCCATTACTGAAGGTATCCCACAACATGACATGTTAAGAATTGCTAACATCTTAAAAACTCAATCCAAGACCAGATTAGTCGGTCCTAACTGTCCTGGTATCATTGCTCCAGAACAATGTAAAATTGGTATCATGCCTTCCAACATTCACAAGAAAGGTAAAATTGGTATCGTTTCCAGATCTGGTACTTTGACTTACGAAGCCGTTGATCAAACCACTAAAGCTGGTTTAGGTCAATCATTAGTTATTGGTATTGGTGGTGATCCATTCCCAGGTACCAACTTCATTGATGCTTTAACTTTATTCATAAATGACCCTGAAACTGAAGGTATCATCTTAATTGGTGAAATTGGTGGTTCTGCTGAAGAAGAAGCTGCTGAATTCTTGAAACAACATAACTTGACCAGAGATGTTCCAAAACCAGTAGTTTCTTTCATTGCTGGTGTCTCTTCCCCACCAGGTAGAAGAATGGGTCACGCTGGTGCCATCGTTGCTGGTGGTAAAGGTGGTGCTCAAGATAAGATTAAAGCTTTAGAAAGTGCCGGTGTCTTGGTTCAACCATCCCCAGCAAGATTGGGTCAAGGTTTATTGGAACAATTCAAAGCTAGAAACTTGTTGTAAACTGTTTAGCTTTAATGATTTCTGATGATTAATGAACTGGAAGCTTGAAACACCGCTTCCTACGCGTTTAATGAAGCTACCCTTATAAATACAAATATTCCGTCATCCTCAGTTCTTTAATGTACATTAAAATAAAAAAAAAAACTCATGCCATAACGAATACTATACAAATGATAAAAATCCCAATAAAATCTCAATAACGTTCCTTCATTCTAGAAGCCACAGTACGTAAATTACCATAAACTTTACCAGGAGGAGAACCAAGAATCAAAGAGACAACAGCTTCCCTTGCAATTCTAATATGAGTAAACCCACCTAAGATATGGATTTTCGAATCAGCTAAAACAATTCTAGTTCTAGTAGCGTTCTCAATAGCAAATTTAGTCTTACCATCTTTACCAGCAATACGACCAATAGCTCTTGACAAATGATCCCCTTGTAATGTCTTCACATCTTTAATCTCAAAAGTTTCAATATATAAATCATCCAATCTTAATAATGAAATGGCATCATCAATATCAAAACCTAAAGTGAAAGCTTTGATGAAATCTGCACCTTTTTGTAATGCTCCAGGATCAGTAGTCTTTGAGTGTGTTCTTAATTCAACACTTTTACTCTTTAGATTCATACGCACTTGTAATTTAAGATGATCCACTAATGGAGGATATATTTTGGTCCAAGTATTCTTTAAAGGAGTCATTCTATGTGGTGGAACTGGGACTTTTCTATTTTCAATTTTGACCTTTTCACCAGCGTTTATTGCACTTGTAAAACGAGGTCTTCCTTCAGCATCAAATACTACACCGTTAAACTCTTTTTTAGGTGGTTCTATGGAGTCTGTGGATTCTGGGATAGCACCAGAAGCATCTATCAATATGTCATCATCTTCGTCTGCTGTTGGCTCTGAGACGTGGGTTTGTGGTGCACTAGACTGTGGTATCTGTACACTATTTTCAGAGACTGGTTGTTTCTTCAAAGCAGTTGGTGCAGCCATTATAAAAGTCCCTCTACTTTAACTGTGTTAGTGAACTTGAATAATTTCTCTTTGGAATAAATTTTTTTAGTAAACTCGCGATGAGCGTTACCCGCCTGTTAAACCCATATAAAACACATTCGCGGAACTTGCTTATTCCTGAAAAATTTCTAGCACAGTCTGAGCACCACAAGGTTCAGGCTGCCTTAGAATAGAACAAGCAGAAATCTCCATTATCACAGTATTCTATCTTATTATTTTATTGTTTCAGAACCACCGTATATTTAAAAACTCTTACTGCAACTTTTTATAGTGATTCTTTTGTTTTCACTGAACCTCAAAGTTTATTACATCTTTCATTGGGTAAATGGCACATTGAAAAAGTTTATAATATGTCATTATTGAAACAACTTAAGCCTTCTCTCAAGTGGAATAGACAGCTTAAGCTTTCACCTGTACTATGCAGAGCTCAATGGTCACACCTCCAAATCCAACAAAAACAACACCTGCATTACTCACATCATTCATTACAAGAAAAGCTGCCAAACATACCCCAATCTAGAAAGGCACTTCCATCTCCTCCTGACTTCAGCAAACCGATACCAAAATCACATGCATTACAAACAAGGGAATCTTTATTACTCTTGGCCAACTCTCCATGGGAAAGA
Organism: Wickerhamomyces jianshihensis; assembly: GCA_030562945.1. Taxonomy (NCBI): domain Eukaryota; kingdom Fungi; phylum Ascomycota; class Saccharomycetes; order Phaffomycetales; family Wickerhamomycetaceae; genus Wickerhamomyces; species Wickerhamomyces jianshihensis. Next base: position 24,498 of record JAKUAH010000005.1, read on the forward strand.
TTTGCTATTCATTTAAAGTGGTTTCTTATAAAAGGTTATAGACCATTTAATGCTGATGAGATCACGACATTTTTCTCTTGGATTATTTTAAGTCATATCATATGGATCATTCTTGGTACTACTACTTTCTTCAGTTTGTTGTTCTATGGACTGAACACTGTTTTTGCCAAAGAGTTAGTGGGCAAATTTACTGGGAAGCTTATCACTTATTTGACACCAGGTTTTAATATTAAATTTGAAGATGCTGTTGTTCCAGAATGGAAGAATGGTATGATTGACTTCAAGAAAGTTGTGGTGAAAACTAACGATGAATTGGGAGGAAAAGAAAATTCTGTCAAGATTGATTTAAAGATCGATTCATTAAAATTAACATTATCTTTTAAAAAATGGAAGAATGCATTTGGTTTTATTGAAAATGTTGAGATTAATGGTATGAGAGGTGTCATTGATCGATCTCACACGGACTTAAATAAACCTGAAATGGATATTGTTGATAATAAGAATTATGAAATTGAAAGTTTAAAGATACGTGATTCCAGGCTGAAGATCATTCAAAATGATGGTTTTGATCCTTTGAATATTAGTATATACGACTGCGATATACCACGTATTAGAATAAAATGGTTGTTTCTAGATTTTTGGAATGCTTCTTCAATCACAGGGTCCATGAATGGTTCTTTGTTTACTATTCATAAGAGAAAGCATAAGTTGGCTTATGTGAATGATATCGACAATGACTCTAACCCATGGAAACGTTTGACAAGATTTCAACTAGACCAGATCAATATTGATGATTTAGGATTGAAGGATACACATTTCAACTGGTTGTTAGATGGTAAGATTGAAGTGACAGCAGATATAATGCCACCTGATGTTGACACACATAAATTGCCATATTCATCGAGATACGTTGTTGTTGATTTCAAAATTCAATTCAGTGATTTGAAAGCAAGTATCCCATCTGAACTCCCATCTTTGTCTAATGGGGAACCAATTATCTCATTCGACCAGCTAAGACCACTGATAGCATATGTCAACGATAAGAGAATCGAACAAACAGAACAGACTCAGAGCCCAACGTTGAATCCAATACAGTTCCGTATTGTAAAGAAACTGAGTGATCTTGAAAATGTGACAACGCTGAGAGAGAGTAAGATATTGGATGTGATTGCCACTGAGACCTACATTGATCTATTAAAACAGCTACACGAATATGAACTTGAACAGAGAAATAAAAGAATTGCAATGTGGTCGAAAACCGTCGCTTCACAGCTATTAATAGTTGGACTTGGTGCGATGGCTTGAAGACCAACTAGATAAAAAAAAGAAAAGAGATTACGAATTTATGAGATATATACGAATTGGAGATGTTTATGAATGATTACTTTTATCGAATTGTAGTTTGACCTAGTTAGATCCTTGGTTTCTATTAAGCAGGAGTGAGATATCAGAATCAGATCGATCAAACATAACGCCAAAATCCTCATATTTTCCTCTCACTTTGAACTGAGTAAAATCATTTTGTTGTTTGTTCCAGTTTTTTTTGTTGCCAAAAATTTAAAGCGCGTTTTATGTAAACAAAGCTCAAATCACTGGAAATGACTGGAAGAACGCTCCAAACCGGATCTAAAGAAATCCAGTTTGATCGAGATCTGGTTGAAAGTCCGTCTACGACCATGTCGCAGATATCTGACGATGATACGCAGGGATTGTGCGATATCGACACGAGTTTCCTTACTGATATTGACGGTGATGATGTCCAAATGAATATACCCACCATTGAAGAGAAACTTGAAAAGACCAAGGTCACAGATATCTTCAAGATACTGAAGCCCTCAAAACAAGTTATCAAGCAACCGGAAATTCAGAAAGAAACAGTGGTCCAAGATGGGGAATCCTTTCCTTTTGAGCCTATACAGAGAGTGAACGCCCAGGATATTCAAACTGGCGTCGAGAAAACGACACCTGCCAAGGTAGCACTTCCAGAAGTAATTGAGATTGATGATAATGATGATTCTGAACGAACTGGTGTTCGTGTTGGTATAAATGACATTCTGACTGGTCGTAGAAAGAAAAAGAAGATTGATGGTGTGGTTGAGATAATACTGGATGATGAAGATATAGAATCAGACAAGAGAGAAAAGAAGAAAAGGTCATACAGAAAAAAGGAAAAAAGATCATTGATAGTATCACTGAAATACAAGCCCCGTCATCAAAGGATAGCAGAAATCGAAGAAAAGATCAGAAAATCAGCAACAAAATCGATTTCAGCCAAAGAACTTTTCAAAAGCTTCAATGGTAAGAAAAAATCACCAGAACCAACTACATCAGGGATAGTATTAACAGGAAATGATCATAAACTTTATGAAACTCAACATATAGCAACTTCCAAGTCGTATTTGGACGTTTTATCTTCAGAGAAACCTTTAAAGAGAATGCATCCAATTTCCAGCCTAAAGGAAATACCAGTACCAGATCTGGCTAGAGACCAACTACATGTCACTTATGACAAACCAAATGTTCAACAGAGGGTGCTACATTTGCCTGCACGGAATAGGGCCATTATTCAAGAGTTGGATTACTCAGTCATACCTAAGGGGTCACAGGCTCAACCAGCACCATCTAGAACTCATTCTTTGAGCTCATTTGAATCTAAATCTGAGCTTATATCTGAAGCTGAATCCAAAATTCCAACCCTCAGAGCAGATCCAAGATTCAAACGATTATATGATTTTCTGAAATCCTCAGCAACCACACGCGACACAAATATCTGGACAACTCAATTCCAACCCAGAGCCTCCAAACATTTGCTAACTGATCTAGAGACTACTGATAAAGTTAAGGTATGGCTCGAAAACTCTTTTAAGATTTTGAAGAAACCGACAAAAAGGCCAAACTTCAAGAGACAGAAACGCGCTGATGATGAAATGAATGACTTTATAATTAACGATGAGTTTGATGAAGAAGCAACAGATGACGAATCTTATGTCCCCATATTGATAATATCAGGACCTGTTGGTGTTGGCAAGACCAGTATGGTACGGACTATCGTTGAAAATGATCTTTGTGGCTATGTTTATGAAATCAATGCAAGTCAGGATAGAGGAAGAAAAGATATCTTGCCAATTTTGAAAGAACTCAGTACAACTCAATTGGTTCACCATACAGAAGACACTAATAAAGGTGATGAATTCCAGAAAGGTGTTATTTTCTTCGAAGACGTGGATATCCTGATGGAATCGGATAAAGGTTTCTGGTCAGCTTTGGAGAATTTACTGATGATTTCAAGAAGGCCCATTATATTATCTTGTGAGGACAGATCAAAGATCCCTCAGAATATTATAGACGCTGCTACCAATGAAGATAGTGTCTTTGAGCTGAAGAGACAGCCAGAGGAACTTTTGAAAAACTATTTGTACTTGACTGGTTTAGTCAACGGAGTCAAGGTTGATGATGATGCTCTTATTACATTGATCAGAGATAATAATTCAGATTTGAGAAGATGCTTAAACAACCTTCAGTTCTTGGCAAAAGATGGGAGTCTTTCATTTGATTCACTATTACATATATCTAGTAATAAAATTGATATAAGTGCTGCTTCAATTGATAAACAGAAGGACATTATTTCATTTAGCCGTCAAATTGATGCCTATTCGATTTCAGATCTCATAGAGAGCAAAACGGAATCATTGATCAACCATGAAGTTCTTCCTACAGAAGTTTTATCTGATAAACCATTTCTGAATGAAGAACTTCTCTCTACTTCAATTCTACCTTTTGAATTTAACTCTGCAAAAGAACTGAAGTCGGTATTAGCTGCTTATCCTCAGTCTTGCGAACCATCACCATATCGTGTTGCAGATATAAAAACCCTTGATCGACTGTATTTTAAATCCAAACTGAAAAACACAAACAGAATAACTAGATCTACAATCAGATCTGTCGCGCAATTTTTATTGGATGATTCAGATGAGGTATATCAGAAATCAGTATTCGATGTACTACCTGGTTCAGCATACATCATGGATGTCTCACCGATGTTTAGAGATTTCGCAAGATTTGATAGAAAAATCGAAGAGATCAATAGACATATTATCAAAAAGGACCCAGAACAAAGAACTGCACTGGAACTACTAAAGAATGGTCAATTGATCAAAAAGAAATTTGATATGGTCCCAGATATTGTTCTATATGGCCCCTTGAGAACGTGGGCTTCAAACTAAAAGAACATTAACATTTACATGGAATGTAATATCCACTTCATAATTTTTCAAACTCAGGTTGTAGTGATTTACATGTAAACGCTTAAATTATTAATTTTCTATTAATGCATGATTCATTAAATTATTGGATTTTTAGATGAATTTAGTAGTGGTCAATAGTCTACCTCCTCGGAAGTTCCTTAGAGCTTTAGGCTTTTTTTGGTTGACTTGCAATCTTCTCCAAGCAGAAACAATATGATTGGCTGATAATGGTTTAGCAGCTTCATCTGGTGAATCAAACAGGTGTTTTCTTTTCTTTTGCGTTTTCCCATCTTGCTTTGAAGAGATCAAATTGATCTTATTCAAATTTTCTTCTTCCCGTTTAACTCTAAGAGCCTCCTCTGTCAATGAACATACGATTTCAAAAGTCAGGAAACCCAGTATATCAATAACATCATCACTTGGTTTACCATCAGTTAAAGAACCTAAGCCAGCCCATTCTCTAAATCTTCTAGCTTTTCTGAAAGTGAAGGATGCTTGACGACAGTCCGACCAGTGTACGTACTCTTCTTTTGTCATATTCCTCGTACGCTCATCTGCTGTCTTTAGTCTTTTTATTGAAGCCATACTGGCTTCCTTTTCAGCATCATCCAACTCCTCATTTTCATCTTCTAATGGTTGCTCAGAAAACATGAACTGTAATTCCCATGGTAATCTAATTTTGGATTTCTTCATCTTCATCATATCGTTAGCATTCTTCCCATTAGCACCTAACGCTGCAGTATCATCAATCAGGTCTGCCCCTTCAGTACCACCAGTTTCCTGATCCCTAGCATTTTTACGCACATCCTTCCAAGAGAGATATGTTCTCAGTCTATTCACTTTTGCTTTATCACTCCTTATTAAGAAAATAACATCTTCAGGTGCAATTGATCTTGTCCCTCTTACATTGGCCGTTTTGCTTGCTTGTATCATGATTTCAACAACCTGCCCTCGTACTATATCCTCTATCAAATTTGTTGTCTCTACTGGGGGATCGAGCGTCTCCCCACTTACAAACATCATTTGCTGGATCTCAACACGGTACTTGTGTTTATCATTACTGTTCATTTTGTAATTCTTCCTATATTGTTCTGGGTAAATCCCGTTAAGCACTCTTTCGAACTTCAGGGCCTTTTTCTGTTATTTTCGTGGTTTAGATTACATAAACACCATGACACCATCACTATAACTTTGTAAAGGCATACTTTTGGGAAGACTGGGCTTCTCCTTCACTAGATACACTGACAACTTGCTAGTTGAGGATGGCTGAGGTTGTTGAGAATCCCGAATATCTTGATGTGAATATACCAGATGTCACAAACTCAATTGAATTGAGCTCTATTCGTTTTCCAATAGAAAGAAGCTGTATTATTCTTCTTAATCAGGACATAACTGTACCAAACTTCACTACACTATGGAAATCGTATAATCTTCGTATATGCGGCGACGGTGGAGCCAACAGATTATATGACTATTTTGCGGGAGATATTGAGAGGTTAGAATACCTTCCTCATTATATCATTGGAGATTTTGATTCCCTGAGAGCAGATGTTAAAGAGTGGTATGCTAGTCATGGTGTTCGTGTCATACCACAGACCACCCAATGGGCAACAGATATAAACAAATGTATTGATCTTGCTGAGGTGCACTTTTATTTGCTGGAGCAAGGAGAAGAATTGGAAGTTTCAAGCATAGACCATTATGACGGAATATTAAAACTACACGAAACTGTCAAAACTACCGCCACCATTCAAGTGATTATTGTTGGTGCGATTGATGGTAGATTTGACCATACCATACACTCCATATCGCTACTTTTAAAGCTTGCAAGTTCAACTCCAAGCCTAGATATATATTTCATAACAGCCACAGATTTGATCTTTTTGATACCAAGAGGTGTTAATTATATAGACTATAAAAATTCAAAAGAGTTGTTTCATGGTTCTAATACCGGCCTTTTGCCGCTAAGTGGGCCAGTCACATTAACAACCAAAGGTCTCAAATGGGACGTCATTGATTGGCCAAGTTCAATGAAAGGAGCAGTGAGCAGCAGCAACAGGCTTGTTGGAAATGAAGGGATTGTAATTGAAACAGATGGTGAGTTTATTTTGAACATTGAGCTTTCATATGACAAATTCCAAAAATGAAAATGTTTACTCCCTTGATCTGTAGTCCGATTCTTGGTGCCTGCTGGGACTTCTTTCTCTTGCCTGCTCCTCAGATACCTCTAGACCAGTCTTTCTATTGACCCTTTTCACTGGTATATATGTTTTATCTTGATTTCTATCAGAATCACCAGTTGGCGTACTTTTGGCACCAAGTCCTAGATATGGAGCTCGCTTGACAAGAGGGATATTAGAAACTTTACGATCTTGCTTTTCATCATCAGCACTGCCTTTCCATCCCATTCCTCTAAGCATTGCACTCCCAAATTCTTCGACTGGAATTTCCTCATACTCTTCAATGGTCGCAACATCAGGCCTGCTTTCTACATCCTCTTTGAAGTTCTCAATTTCACTCTTTTGAAGGATTGGGCTGTGGTTTACTTGCTTCGGTCTTGTATTTTCGCTTTCCATAAAGTTTATACCATATTCTAGAGCCTTAGCAGTATCCTCTTTGCTTTCTCTCTGTGTAGGATTGAAACGCTCTTGAGCTATTTTCCTCCAATTTTGATTACCTAGGTTCTCAATAACTAGGGGACCTTTTGTGGTTTGCTCAATATTGTCATCTTTATGAGAAGCACCTCCATTTTTGCTATCAAAAGTGTCTATTTTGGTTTCTTTGAACTCTTCTTCTTCTTCATTACGGTGAAATTGTTTGATTTTGGTGGGAAGTTTCGTCTTAGGCACTGCTTTCTTTAATGAGAACCCCCCAAAGCCAGTTTTTTTAGCTGTTTTATCATCTTTTGGTTTTAATGAGAACCCAACCATTTCTTAAGGATTCCAATTTATATCTTATTATAAAAGTAGAGAGTTATTAAAGATTAGTGGAAAGTTTTATAGAGAAAGTAGCATAATTTTTGACTCTAGAAAAATCTGAAACTCCACATTTTCAGCTCTTTTGAAGAGTTTTAAGAGCCCATTAAATCACCATGTTTCTGAGGCCTTACACTGCCAGAGCACTTCCCAGACACACACTGGCAAAGGCGCACGTCGTTCAAAATTCAAGGAGCCTCTCATACTCGAAGAAGTTGGAACAAAAGACGACGCCTTCTGCAAATGAACCACATGAAGATACGCTCAAATCAGATAAGAAAAGCAAAGACCCAACAAATCTCAACAATAAAACTATTTCCCAAGCCTCCAAAGAGACTGTGAGTGACTTTCTGGAAGGGGTGCGACCATATTTGGACAAAGCTCATCATCATTATATGACAACATCAAAACAGATTGACAGCATCGTTGTCCCATTCAAATTCCATTGGAACAAAGCTAAGGAGGCAATTAAGGAAGCCAATGCTAAACTGGAAACACAAGAAAAGGAAAGCCAGAGCTATGCCTTCAACGAGGATTTGAGCTCTAACGAGAAGAAGAAGATTATTAAAGGATTACCCTCAGATAGAGAGAGACACAGAAAGCTCTGGGCGAAAAAATTAGAACTGTACATAGATTCTTTGCAAGAAACAATATTCACTGCAACTAGGGCTCTTAATGATGTTACGGGTTATTCATCAATTCAGAAGCTTCGTGAATCTATTGAAGTGCTAGAGAAGGAACTCGCCAAGGCAAAAGAAGATGCCAAAGTGACCAAGACTGAACATACAACTGCTATCTCAAAAAGGCTCGAAACACAAAGAGAAGTGAATGCTTTACTTCAGCGTCAACCTACCTGGTCTCCGCCCGATCTGGAAAGATTCACAAAGCTATATAAGGAGGATCATGATAATTCTGTTTTTGAGGAAGAAGCTAAGTCAAACATGGAGAAAGCAGAGACAAAAGAAGCAGAATTACAAGATAAGCTATCTAATGCTATTTTAACTCGTTATCACGAAGAGCAAATTTGGTCTGATAAAATCAGAAGAACTTCAACTTGGGGTACTTTTGGATTGATGGGAATCAATATTTTGTTATTTCTAGTTTTCCAACTGGCTTTAGAACCGTGGAAGAGGAGAAGATTAGTAGGAAATTTTGAGGAGAAAGTTCAAAAGGCATTAGAAGATAATAGTCATCAACAGAACGCAAGGTTGGATCTTATGAGCCAAAAAGTTGAGGCTTTAAAACAGAGTGATAGATTGCCAATTCTAGCAGAAAGGGTCCAACCTGAAATTATTGAACCAGACTATGAAATTATCGAACCTCCAGTGATTAGAGAACTGCCTTACCCGTCACCTCATCAGACAACACTTCAACAGATTATCAACTTTCTGAATAGTTTATTTCAACCGTTCAGGGTCCCCTTAAGTTTAATATTCTACAGTAACTATCAAGAGGTGAAAATTAACAAGACAGAAATTATATCTACCACCTCAGCCACTCTCGGACTTGGTGTTCTATTTGGAGTCCTCATTACTTGTATATATTGATAAACGATTTGGCATGTACAACGTTAGTTGTGGTAGTAATAATATTCGCGAAATAATGCTCCGTCCTTTTCGCGAACTAGTTCTATGTTATTAAGTGTGAAAACTAACAAATTTCGGTGGCCAAAAACGTAAACAGAAAAGCGACTTCATAACGAAGAAAGAGGCCAATACACACCAATGGAAGAACTCGGAATACGCCCAACAGAAGCTCCATCAGTCGACAAGTCAAGATTCGAAAGTCTCTTTATAAGTACTTCGAACAACCAATCGACCAACCAGAACTCAGATGTTTATCTAAAGCTGAAGAAGCTGGAAAAAGAGTATGAACTATTGACTCTGCAGGAAGAATACGTCAAGGATGAACAACGTCACTTGAAAAGAGAGCTCGTGAGAGCACAGGAGGAAGTCAAGAGAATTCAGTCAGTGCCCCTAGTAATTGGTCAATTCTTGGAGCCAATTGATCAAAATGTTGGTATTGTTTCATCCACGACCGGTTCCAATTATGTTGTAAGAATACTATCGACTTTGGACAGAGAACTATTAAAACCTTCTGCTTCTGTTGCTCTGCATCGTCATTCCAATGCCTTGGTCGATATTCTACCTCCAGAAGCTGACTCTAGTATCGCAATCTTGGGTGATGGTGAAAAGCCAGACGTTACATATGCAGATGTTGGTGGTTTAGATATGCAAAAACAAGAAATCAGAGAGGCTGTGGAGCTACCATTAACTCAGGGAGACTTATACACACAGATTGGTATTGACCCTCCAAGAGGTGTCTTGCTTTATGGTCCACCTGGTACGGGTAAAACCATGTTAGTTAAAGCTGTGGCAAACAGTTCCACTGCTTCTTTCATCAGAGTGAACGGTTCTGAATTCGTTCAAAAGTATTTAGGTGAGGGTCCACGTATGGTGCGTGATGTTTTCAGATTAGCTAGAGAAAATTCACCATCTATTATTTTCATTGATGAAATTGATGCCATTGCAACTAAGCGTTTTGATGCTCAAACTGGTGCTGATCGTGAAGTTCAACGTATTTTGTTGGAATTATTGAATCAGATGGATGGTTTTGATCAAACTTCAAGTGTTAAGGTTATCATGGCCACAAATAGAGCAGATACTCTAGATCCTGCATTATTAAGACCTGGTCGATTAGATAGAAAGATTGAATTCCCATCTTTGAGAGACAGAAGAGAACGTCGTTTGATTTTCACAACAATTGCTTCTAAGATGTCTTTGTCTCCAGAAGTTGATTTAGACGCTTTGATTATAAGAAACGATCCATTATCTGGTGCTATTATTGCTGCTATAATGCAAGAGGCTGGTCTAAGAGCTGTGAGAAAAAACAGATATGTCATTCTACAAAGTGATTTAGAAGAGGCTTATAGCGCCCAAGTCAAGACTGATAGTGAAGTTGACAAATTTGAATTCTATAAATAATTATTTTCTATATATAGTTGTATTCTTCAATCCAAAAACCAAACTTAAAGAATTATAGTAAGGATACATTATATATGTCCATACCAGGAATGAAGGTCCGTAAATCACCAGTATCAAAGTGATCCATATCCAAATGGTATTTGTATGACCAGACTCTTTCAAAGTACAAAGTGGTATTCAGCGTCTCGATGATGGGAACTGAAGAGCGAGGAGTTATCAACCAGACAGAGGTGTTAAAGTTTGAGACTGTTTCCAGCAGCTTTTGACTATCACCACCCATAAGATCGATCACATGGTCAGTAGTACCAGTATCCAAGATATCTGTAGACAAACTGCTAGATCCTAATAACCAAGTGGGTGGAGAGTATGTTTTCCACCAGATTTGTGGAATGTGATTTCCACTACTTCTCAAGTGATTCAATGCTTCAACAACTCCTCTTTGGTGAAATGAGCCCATCAAAGTCCCTAATAATAGATTAAAGCATACCCAGCCACGAATAATCCATTCGATTATGTTTGTAGATTCAAAATTCGTAAAATCCATTGATATGCAGAATAATGGAAGTAGAGGAACCAAGAAGCGCAGTTCTTGGTGTGGGATGACAGAAAGCAGTAATAAAGCTGAAGTAATTGATAAGTATGGTATCGTCGTCTTATAATGATTTCTGAATATGAAGGGGATGAGAGCAGGCCCAAGAATCTGGGGTAGGTTTATTAGTATATGTGTGTATCTTGGATGTAAGCCATGAAGTTTGAGGTTTTCTTTATTTGAATTATAAAGAAGATTATTCAAAGGTGCGATTATGAGTGAATCTGATCGGAAGAGTTCTGTATCCCAGAGAATCAATATATATGATGTCATGACAAGCGATGTCAGGGTTGTTAGCATAGCTAGTTTGAACTTTTTAAACCTATTCAAAAGTGTGAGCGCAGGAAGAGCTAAAAACGCAATAAATGTTATTCTGTTAAATAGACCAATACTGATAAAGACACCCAATAGGAAATGGATTACGTAGTAAGGTCTCGGAGCCTTTTCTTTCTTTGATTCGTTCAAAAGATGTATCAAAGATAGCACCACAAGCAGTAATTGAGTCTCAATACTATTTGAAAATGTGTGCGATTGATAAGTCCATGTGATATAAGAAGTGTAAATAAAAAATAGTGCTTTTGTATTTTCCTGTCTTGTGGAACATAGTATTCTAAGTGCAATCTGAACTGTCAGGAAATATGTGGCCATCAATTGAGCTCTTGCAAGATATAATAAAGCTGATGGTGGAAAGTTGAGCCATTTGTTGATATAGAGCAGTGGTCCATACACAAGATAAAGCACACCAAGACTTCTACTGGGAGTTCCTTTGAATTCCCAAGGTATATTGGTGCTATAGCCATAAAGATGATTTGTTAGCACCTCGAATGTCTGAAAGTGTTCATCTGGATGAATATAACTGGGTTCTAAAGCGAAGAAGAGGGTAACGATATAGCTCAGGTAGTGAACAACACGCCAATTGGGAGAGTACATCGAGAAATTGACACACGCTCTGAACCAGATGTCTAGAGAAGAAAAGTATTTAACTTCTGCAGTTAGGCACTCTCAATGCCGGTTCCACTCTTGACCGACTTGTATCACGTGGGTGTAGTCGTAATATGCCAAAAAATCTTCGCGGTGGTGTTGTGATATAGTTTTCTAAAAAATCAAAACAAAGCAAAAATTTTAATCTTTTTGTTTGGCTGGCACTGGAAAATGGAGAGACAAATCGTTCTGGACACTTTGGCTGCTACTATCAATCCAAACCCAGATGTTAGAAAACAGGGTGAAGCACAATTGCATGAATTTGAGAAGCAACCTGGGTTTACTGTTTATTGTTTGGAGTTAGCTGTTGACCCATCTATCGCTCAGTCACAAAGAAGCTCTGCTGCTGTCTTCTTCAAAAATAGAATTGGTCACTTCTGGAATTCCGGGAAGGATAGAGCTATCAGTGAGCAAGAGCAAGAACAGATCAAAGAAAAGCTTATCGGTGCATTGCTAAAATCATACAATGACAATCACATCAGACCACAGCTCACTTTCTCCCTTAGAACCATATTGATCCGAGGGTATTGGGGTCTACATGAGTCTATTACACAACTACTAAGCTCCAAATCCCAACCTGATCATTTACTTACAGGATTGCTTCTATTGTTTGAGGCTACCAGATCTTTGAGATGGTCATCTGCTGATAGAACCTTAATCGATTCATACATTGCTCAGACTTTCCCACTACTAGAGCCTTTAGCATTTGAAGTCTTAAACAACAATGATTTCCAATCTGGTCATATACTATACCTAATTTTGAAGATTTTCAAATTCTGTGCCTTGAATACCCTTCCTCAATATCTTTATGATTCAAATAAACTATCCACCTGGATCACAATTCATTTGGCAACAGTACAAAGAGAAAATTCTGAAAAAGTCTTGGAAGTGGAACCAGCTGACAGACAATTGGATAGCAGAATTAAAGCTTTTAAATGGGGGTTTGCCAATTTACACAAATTCTACCAAAGATATGCCACTCCGACATCTAAGAACTCTAGTCCTGAGTTTATTGAATACTTCAACAAAGCCTATGTTCCTGAAATTTTGAAAGTTTACTTTGGGATTGTCGAAAAATGGAGTTCTGGCTTTTGGCTGAGTGATAGCTCATTGTTTCATCTCATTGCTTTCTTCGAAAAGTGTATTATGACATCTGCTTGGGATTTGATCAAAGAGCACTATGATGCAATTTTGAGACATTTGTTATACCCAAGTCTGTGTCAAGAAAACTTGGAGCTATACGAGGATGACCCAGAAGAATATATTAGAAGATACTTTGACGTCAATAGAGAAACAAATACTGCAGATGTCGCAGCTGTTGATGCATTGTTCGTTACTGTTCATCACAGATTTGAAGCACTTCCGTTAATTTTAAACTTATTGAATGAAATTTTCAACACTTATAGCCAAGAACCATCTTTACCAAATGCCTTGAAAGCTGAGGGTGGGTTGAGAATTCTAGGGTCTATTTCGATTTCCTTGGAGAAAGAAAACTCACCAGTGAAAGATCAGATCGATGAGGTTATCAATGGCTTTGTTGCTCCTCAACTCACCAGCTCGTATGAATTCCTGAGAGCACGTGCTTGTGATACAATATCAATCTTTTCACATGAATATCGTGATAAGAATGTACTCTCAAAAGTTTTCCAAGGAGTCTATGAAAACTTTAAAAACGATGACAGCCTACCTATCCAGATTGCTGCAGCTGATGCTCTTCGAGTATTGGTCTCTGATAAATTAGTTACTGATGCAATCTCTCAAGATATCCCAATTATAATGCAAAAACTGTTACACATTTCAAGAACTTACGAATTGGATATGATCGGTGAGGTAATGGAAACTTTTGTTGAAGTATTTTCAACGGAGCTCGAACCATTCGCAAATGATTTAGGTTCAAGTTTGTGCGATCAATTCCTTAGAACAGCTACTGAATTCCTGGAATCCACCTCTAACCAAAATGGAAGAAGCAGTTCTTCTGAAGCAGATAAAGAATACCAAGCTGTTGGTTACCTGAATACCATGAGTACAATGACCCTTACAATGAATAAAGTCAACTTGGAAACCATATTTGCTCCAGCTGTGAAGTTTGTCTTGAATAATGCAGCCATTGCTTTCCTTGGTGAAGCCATGGAACTTCTGGAAAGTATGACCACCAGAACAAAGCAGATAACACCAGTCGTGTGGGAATTATTCAAAGAAGCATTGGATTCATTTCAAACTTATGCTGTGGAATACTTTGAATACTACATCCCTTTTTTCGAAAACATCATTACTTATGGTTTCAGGGGTTTAAACTCAAGCTCACCACAAGTGGTTCTATTAAATGATGTTATCAGAGATCTAGTTCAATCTGATATCGATTTTGATAACGAAGGTGCTTTTGAGTTGATTGAATACAGTACTCTTGTCCTTGGTGAATTCAATAGCAATTTCAATTCCATTCTAGAGATATTTAAAACCAACGAAGATATTTCTCATGTTGCCACTGTGAAAGTCTTATTAGCCTCTTTGTTTATTGATCCAATTCAAACCTTGCAAACCCTTGAGGCAAAGAAAGAGACTTTTAGACTATTTGAGATCTGGTTTACACTATCTCAATATCTGGAAAACATATATGGCTTGAAACTGCAAATTTTGGCGTTATTGTCAGTATTGTCATTACCAGAAATACCAGCGTCCTTGAAAGATTTTATTCCTCAGCTATCTAACAAGCTGGCCTTCTCCATCGAGAAAGTCCCAGATGCAATTAAAAGAAGACAAGAGAGCTTCAATGGTGGCGGCGTTATTTCCAACACAGAAAATGAAGAAGAATACTTTGAGGATGATGACGCCTTCAAGGATACACCACTGGATCAAATTGATATCTTGAGCGAAGCCAAATCAAGATTATCAGCGATTCAGAACAACTTTCAAGAGAGATATCAAGTGATATTCGGGTCTCTGGATCAACAAAGGCTGCAAGCAGTCAACCAGGTATTATCAAGTTGATAATAACAGCAAACAAAATACCCTCGAAAATGAATAGATATTCTTACATAAATATTGCCTTACTAAGAGTATAAGAATCTTATTACATATTTATACAGTAAAACAACCATTTATTAGTAAAATAAAAACATTGAACAATACCCAAACACCAAGATCTATTTTGACTTCTCAAAATAGATACAAACCAAAAAACACATCAAGTCACATAATAATCACAAGTGAAACTCTCACTAAATGTAATTGTCGCGTTCTATGCCTAGAATATGATGAAAATATGAAATGAAGAAAGGAACTAAAAAACAAACCTGTCATGAACAGAACCCCAATCAATAAAACTAATTTTTTTGAGACAATCGCAATTCGTCTAATACATAAACCATAGCACATATTGATTTACTTCATACTTCTTCAGATTTGACAGATGTTGATTCTTCAATCTTTATATCTCCCTCACATACAGACTGATTCTGTAATCTTGAACGAGATTGTCTGAACAGTTCCTCTTGTTGTCTGAGTAGTTCTTCTTCAGTGAATCCTGAATTTTGGAATTTGTTATTTTTTCTCTCTCTACCCTTTTGTGTCTCCTTATGTTCTGCCAATATCTTTTCAATTGGACCAATGTATTCGTTAAATCCAAGGATTTCCAAAGCTTTAACCACATGGTCTGAGGCAATGGTTTTCTTTGACTCCTGTTCAGCAATATCATTCGATTGATCCGAAAGAATCATTATGAATTCAATACAGGCCTCAATAATAAGATCTCTGGCTTCTTTGGAGAACGCAAGTTCATTTGGAAGCACTTCACTTATTATCTTTTGGACAGTGGCTAAATGAAAACAAAAATTAGTATTCAACTCCAAGAAATTGTGAATACATCAAGACTGGACAAAAAAAACACAATAGTACATACCTTTAGGTAGCGTTAGGTCTTCGTTATTTGCAGTGCCATTGTATTCCGGCATATTTGGCTGCTCAAATCTTTCGACGCTCCTCAACAAAAAATATTTTTGTTTATGTTTTGTTTATAAAATTGGCCCAAACCGCCAAAAACTTCACGCGAACCCGTTTTATGTACATGTATCACAGAGTCACGTGCAATGGACAGAGATTACCGGAATTCATTATTCGGTACAGGCACATTTTCGCGAAATTATTTTTTTTGTAAAGAAAATTTTTGGTTGGAGCTCATCTCCGTTGTAATTGTGGTTAAACCTGGACCGTGTTTAGGTATTTTGCTGTTGATTTTGGGCTACTTCATCTCTTTTTAGCATTTAAGTCGAATTTGGTAATGTCTAGTGCACTCTCTGCTTCAAACTACGATCCAAATGGGTCATATTACGCTTCTGCAATCACTGCATTGGATACACACAAGATCAGAGTTCAATCTACAAACACCTCTTCGACTCTTGCCACCGCATTCTCTCTCGACAAAGGTCATAAACTAACGAGCTTAACCTGGGGCGTGTCACCAAATGTCGAGTCAAAGCTTCAAAACAAAAGAAGAAGATTATCACAAAGCTTTACCATCGAAAGCCAAGTCCTAGCTGTTGGATTGAATAAAGGTTCAATCTTAATATACTCTCCGACTGCTAACGAGATCCAAGGAAAATTGGAGAATCCAAACGCATCTTCCATAAATGACTACACCTTTTCAAGTATAACAAACTCAGGTTGGTCAGTTGATATTGGCCAGAATGTTATTGAATGGGATCTAATATTATTCAAAGTGAAACAACAATTCCAATTCAAAGAAGCCATTAACGTTATCAAAGTAATTAAATACGAAGGAAAACCTCATTTACTACTAGGGTCCCAAAGTATCTATCTTGTTGATTTTGAGACTAAAGAAATTGTGAAGACTTTCCCTGGTCATATTTCCCCAATACATACAATTATCCCATTCAAAGATCAAACACATTTTGTCACTGCAGCTCACGGTGATAGATTTATTAATATTTATTCTTTAGAAGGTCCATCTTCAACTGTTCTAGTGGCTCAAAGCAATGTTTTATCTGTTTCAGGTGATAATGAGAATTTGGCTGTTGTAACAGAAGATGGTATTGTTGAATACTTTTCAAGCCCGCTATCAAGTACTGCCACATCAACCCCATCAAAGAGGAGAGCACAAAAATCCAAACAGAGCAATTTCAAAATTGATTTGAGACGTCCAAATTCAGACATCCTAAAGATTGAAGACAGTTACATAGATCCCGAGTTTATTGTAATTACATGGTTGGAAGAGGGTAGCATACCATACTTTGAGAAGATCAAGGTACAGGACTTAACAGTATCCACCACAATAACAAGACCTAAGCCAGCTATTCAAGCCAAGAATCACTCCTTATATGGTCAGGATATAGCTGCTCCAAAAGCTTATAATGAGAGCAGTGCGACTGTCACCAGTGGTGATAACTTTAAATTCTTGAACAATAAAGAAGTAGAGCAATTTGATGAACATGAAGATGATGATAATGCTCCATCCTTAGCTGAAAGACTGGATTCGATGAAAGTCGAATCCACCGGTCCAAAGAAAAAGCAGGGTAGAGCTACTACTGGTTCTTTAGTTGTGTTGCTTACACAAGCTTTGAGATCGAATGATCATGCTCTTTTGGAATCTGTGCTGGCTAACAGGGATGAAAACGTGTTAAAGACAACAATTCAACGTCTAGACACTTCCTTTGCTGTCACTTTACTAGAAAGACTTGCTGAACGTATTGCAAGACAAACTAACCGTCAAGGACAGCTAAATATCTGGGTTAAATGGGTCATGATCATTCATGGTGGTTACTTAGTAAACGTTCCAAACTTGGCCAAATCTCTTTCTTCTTTGCATTCCACATTATCTAGAAGAGCTAATACTCTACCTAGATTATTGGAGCTACAAGGTCGTCTTGATGTCTTGCATTCTCAATTTGAAATCAATAAGACCAATAAACAGCTTGAAATTGAAGAAGAATCTGATATTGACTCTGATGTTGAATACGTTGAAGAGTTGGACGACGCGAACTTATTGGATGATGAAGACATCCAAGATGATGAAGAAATTTTAGAAACTGAAGATGGTTATATGAGCTTAGACGAATCCAGTGGTGCAGAAGGGGAATTGGTCGAACAAGCTGATCATGACGAACCAGTGCAAGAAGAAGGCTATAGTGATGAAGAAGTAAATGGCTTCGCTGAAGAAAGTGCCGAAGAGAATGAGGACGAACAAGAGCTACTCAGAAAGAGAATAGCCAAATTGAAATCAAATCAATCAAAACGTAAATGATGGCTAGAATAATAGATTTTCATAAAACACACACAAAAGCTTGTACTTTATATCAAAAGAAAAATGCATATTTAATTTGTCATTTTTATAAAATTGAAAGTCTAAAAGTAGTTCATTGGCCATCAACGAGAATTGTTGGTTCAATTTTGCTAAAGTTCTCATAAAAGGATTGGAATAAATCAATAGCTTTATAAATGTCTTGACTACTTGAAGTCTCTCTAATAGAGTGCATACTCAAAATTGGATTACCCAAATCAAGAGTTCTAATACCGGTTTTGGAAGCCAAAATTGGGCCAATAGTACTACCACATGGTGAATTATTAGCGACGACGAACAATTGTAGTGGGACTTTAGCCAATTTGGCAACCTCATTAATCAATACTATACCAGGAGAATTTGTAACATATCTTTGATTGGCATTGACCTTGATGACTGGACCTTCACCTAATTTTGGTTTATGATTTGACTCGTATTTATTGGTGTAATTTGGATGAATACCATGAGCAACATCAGAAGATAGGAAGAATGATTGAGCTGAGCTTTCCAAAGTTTTTGATTGATATCTATTTGACAAGTCTTCTGATTCAATACCATTTAATCCAGTGATTCTATCAAGAATGTTTGGTAAGAAATTTGAATCTGCACCTTGAGCTGAAGCTGAGCCAATTTCTTCATGATCGAATAAAGAAAGGATACGGATCCCAATTTCTTCAGCCAGCGATTCTTTTGTAGAAGATTGTATTAAACCTTCAGTAGCAGTGTAACAGGTTGTCAAATTGTCCAATCTTGCGCTGAAAATGAACTCATCGTTCAAACCACCAATAGTTGCTGGTTTATGATCATATAGTACCAATTCGAAGTCTTCAATTTGCTCAGCTGTAACACCAGCTTCTTTAGCAATGGCATTAACTAACTGTTCATTGTGTCTTTGAATAACAGAGTTTAAGGATTGGAATTCGTCTTGTGATAATTTTGCATCATCATTATCACAACAACCACCTTCATTTTGATGCTTTTCAGTAGAGGGAACAGCATTAGATAGACCAGCAATTGGTAGTAATTGAGACTCTTTGTTGAATTCAAATTTTTCGTTGACGGCTCTATCTAAATGGATAGCCAATGTTGGTATCTTCAAAATTGGTTTGTTGATATTAATCAGCTTTGGAACAAATTTATCATTTTGTTTAACTATGACTCTTCCAGCCAAACTCAAGTCTGAATCGAACCAACTGTGCCATATACCACCACCATAAGTTTCCACTCCTACTTGAATAAACCCTTCGGTTGTTCTCTTGGAAACTGGCTTGATTCTCAAAGTTGGAGAGTCGGCATGTCCACCAACTATTGATAAGGGACCACCAGCATTCCATTTGCTTCCCACAGTGAAAGCTATAATTGAAGACGCATTTCTCGTGACAAAATACTTGCCGCCTCTAAGGACTTTACCTGCCCAGCTGACTCTTTCAGATAATTCAACAAAGCCATTTTTCAATAGTGCTTGTTTTATAGTGTCAACAGCGTGATACGGAGTTGGAGAGCTATTTAAAAATGACACAAAGTCTGAAACATGATTTGTTATTAGTACAAATTCGTCATCGCTATCGGTGTGGATGGTAGACTCACCGGAGGCGTACTGAACAGCTTTTGCAGACATTTCTCTTAGTCGATAATTGACACTGTTTTGACTAAGTCTGTGTGGTTGTTTTGCGCGGCGACTCAACGGCAACTCTCAGAAAAGTCACATGATGATCACGTGACCAAAGCCTTTTTTTTGGGAATAAAGTGCCTTTTACAAAAAAATTTTGAGATGAGTTTTAACTTTTTAGCTTGGTAACTCGGTTTATCGAAACTCCCCTTTAATAGTGCAAAAATGGGTGCCCACGGCGAAGTTGATGAAGAAAACAAGCTATACATATCTTATAACCATATCCATCAACTTATTCAAGAGTCTGCTCCTCGTTTAAGAAAGTTCAACCCAGATTTATTGGTCTGTTTAGCTGGTGGTGGATTGGTTCCAACCAGATTTGTTCGTACTTTCTTGAAACAAGAAGGTAAACCAAATGTTAGAATCATGTCTGTTGTTCTTTCTCTTTATGAAAGCGTCGCCGGTGTCTCCACTTCCGTTGAAACCATTGGTAAGGAGGTTGTTCGTACCCAATGGTTGGACTATAGTTCAACTGACTTCACTTTGATTGGGAAAAAGATCCTTATTGTTGATGAGGTTGATGACACTAGAACTACCTTAAACTATGCTGTTACTGAGTTACAGAAAGATCTGGAAGAACAATGCAAAGCCAAAGGTATTACAGTTGAAGAATCTGGTACTGAGTTTGCTATCTTTGTGCTGCACAACAAGCTAAAACCAAAGAGAGCTGAGTTACCAAAAGAGGTCTACAACGAAGACCACTACATTGCTGCCAGAGAAGTTGGTGATGTCTGGATTGCTTACCCATGGGAATCTAATGATATTGTCACACACACACAAAGGGCCGTTGAACAAGGTAATGATGTCTTCTTGAGCTGATAAAATATTATCTACGTATCATTTATAATTTTCCTTCTTCCCTTAATTACGTACATAATATGTCATTTTCTTCTATGTATATTAATAGCTTGCTGCTTTGTGCTTTCTATATCTTTCTTGTAGGTGACCTTTTTAACACATTGTTAAGCATCTGTTTGATACCAACATGATAGTGTAATTCACCATTATCGGCATTAGAATTATCTTTCAAGGCCATCGCATCTCGTGCTACCAGGTACCCTCTCAATAGAAGAAGACATAGAGACGTACCTAAAAAAGCAGAACCACAGTATATTGCTGGGTCTCTATATTGGGTAGTAGAGTAGAGCTGATTATCTGGCGCTGCGCCTCTTAATTTGATTGCGATTATGGGAGCTATTATTGTAGAAATACCACAAAAGAACCACATCATGTTAAGCACTGTTATCAACCTTTTCAATCCAACGACTCTCGCTGTGACTGAGCCTAGCACAATCCAGCTCGATCCAATCATCGAACCTTGGATAATCGCAAACACTATAACACCGGCGTATGTTCTCACAGGGATCCACATTGCGAAACAAAATATTGCAGTCACTAAATGAACAATAACATTTGTATTGACAGGCCCAAACCTGTCTGAGAGTCTCCCAACAATTGGCCTTCCAATAATTGCACCAACAGCAACCATACTTGAGACAATAGAGGCCTGTTTAGAAGAATACCCAAGGGTTTTTGTGAAATCTGCTAGGTTATAAAGAATGACAACATAGCCTTGCATTGCCAGAAATAACATACCAGCAATGAGATGAAAAGCTGGCTCTCGCATCACCTCAGTATCCCAGACCTTGGTTGTCGGTTGTACTAATTCATCTCTGGTTCTGAAGAGAATGATAGCAACAGCGCACATTGAAGACACGAGAATCGTCTCGATAATGAATGCCCACTTCAAGCCTAGGGATTTGATAATGGCCTGAATGGACAAATTATATAAGATTCCACCTGCACCTGCACCACAGGCAGCAAGAGAAAGCGCCAGTGATCTTTTCTCTCTAAACCACTGTGGGATGACCCCATATGAGGGCACAAAGAGTAATCCAATCCCAAGACCAACTAATAGCCCCTGTGTCAAATAAATCTGCCAGAGCTTTTTACTGAACGCAGCTAACAAAAGACCCACACCTTGTAAGACTGCACCAATGGTCATACAACATTTTATACCAATCTTTTGAGAGACAATCACCAGAACTGGTGAGAATACTAAACCAGAACCAAAAGATATTCCCCCAATAGCAGCATAATCGATCTTGGTTGCATTTGCAAATACTGAATGCTCTAAATAATAGGCCAAGAATATTGAATAAGATGCATTTGCGCCAAATGTGGACGTAGTTAAAAGGAATATTCCAAACACAACCAACCAACCATACCCACCATCTGGGATATCAACTTCGCTAACTTTAGGATCCTCTAACTCCTCCAAAGTCTTCTTTTCCATTTCCCAACTCGGATGAAGCTTCATTAGAGGTCTAAGAGAATTTCCAAAACAAAATGTGGACTATGGTAGGCTTTTAAATGGTGCAGTTTTTCTTTCACATTACAAATCACCAAGGTTGAAAGGCGGAAAATAAATGTTTACTCGCTCTGAGTCAGAGGCTATTTCCTCCCAGCGATATCCTACAGTTCAAAAGATCATCGCTTGTTGGTCCTTATTTCCGAGTACTGACCTCAGAGGGCCGACGTCGGAGGGCTGACTTTCAACTATTGTGATCACTTCATTTATCAAAAAGAGTATGGAATTCCTAATTGATTTAATATCCAATTGACTTTACTGTTCTCCACACAACAAAAATAAAAATATAAACAACATCAATATAAGCATAAACAACAAATGACAAAGATTCCCATATGGCTCGACTGTGATCCTGGGCATGATGATGCTATAGCTCTTCTTCTTGCTCTTTTCCACCCAGATTTCGATCTTATCGGCATCTCAACCACATACGGGAATGCATCAGTCACAAACACAACACACAACACGCTTTCCATCCTCACAACGTTCAACAAGCTCCATGTTCCCGTTTATATTGGTGCAGATAGCCCACTCGTGAAGAAACCGGCTTATGCTCCTGATATCCATGGAAGCACAGGTCTTGATGGCACTGATGAGCTTCTTCCGCCAACAATATCTGCTGTGGGTGAGCCTGGTGATTTAGTCTCAATGGGAAGTGCACTATGGAAGTCTATTCAAGAGCATAAAGGCGAGTTATCGATAGTGGCGATCGGTCCCTTGACTAATATATCTGTCTTCTTCAAGCAGTACCCTGATGCAAAACTACTAGTGAAGAGGTTATCCATCATGGGTGGGGGGCTTGACGGCGTATATAATAGAGGCTCAAGCGAGTTCAACATCTGGTGTGACCCTCATGCAGCTGAAAAAATATTTTCTGATAAGATTCTTTCTACAAAGACTATTTTAGTTCCACTCAACGTCACTCATACCGTGATTTGTGATGATAATATACAGGAGCGAATATTAAATGAGCCAAACACAACAAAGATTAGGAAAATGCTTTTTGAGTTAATGACTTTCTTCAAGGATTCATACAAGAGATCACAGCACTTCCAGAAAGGCCCTCCAGTTCATGACCCTATTGCTGTTTATGCTCTATTGGAGGAATACGAATTAGATTCCATTGGTGCTGAATTCAAGAGGCTAAAAATTAATTGTTCGGTAAAGGGCGAAGAAGAAGGATTATTTACGTACTCTGAATCTGCAGACGGTGTTAAGGTAGTTTTCAAGATTAACGTTGTTCACTTCTGGGATACGCTGTTAAATTGCATTACATTATCAGATACGATTTCAGCTAAATAAAAACAAAAAAAAAAAAAATCGATAATCTAACTAAACATTATCTGGTAAGCTCTCGGTTTCAACAACATCATTTTTGGATTTCTTGTTAATTACATCTTGATTTCTCGGTCTAGTGATGATCCTTGAAACATACCAGAAGTTCCAAGTCAAAAGTACACCTGCTCCATGAAAGGCAACACAAATCTTGTAACCCAATGGATAGTTTGGTAAATCAGAATTCTTGAAAATTTTCAATGGTACAAAAGCATTGAAAGCATAAACAAAAGTGTTTCCGGCCCCAATATTGACAGCTTTCAAGTTTGGTTCGTTTGAAAAGATCTCCGCAAACCATGACAGAAATAAAGTTTGAGATGATAAAGTACCAAATGATAAAATAAAAGCAAAAATCCTCAATCCAAATGGTATGTTCCATATTGAAAGTAAAATACATGAAAACAAACCAAGAACTAAATTGACAGTGATCCAGATCGGCCTATTACCAGTATAATCTGAAGCAGCACTAAATATCAACATGGAAAGGAATTGCCATGCATAACCAGCTGTTGGGATCAAATTCACCTGTTGCACAGAGTAGTTTCCTGTCCATTTCAAATACAATGCAAAGTAGTTGTTGGCCATAATTCCCATAGTCACACCTAAGTATGTAACAATGAAAAGCCATAGCTTCCAGTTAAAGGCTGTCTTGGCGATAACTTTAGGTGTCATTGGAGTTGGTTTCACTCTATTAGATGCTTTATATCTAGCTAAGGCAAACTGTCTGTCTTTCTTAGTCATCCATTTAGCTTTAGAGTTTTGTGGGAAATCTGGGAGACAGTAGAAACCAAAGAATGCCACAGGAATAGAAATAAACCCATCAACTAGGAACACCCATTTCCAACCAGGTAGACCATATCTACCATTCATAGATGAGTATACACCGGCTTGAATATAACCAGCAAACATTTTTGAAATCGAACCAGTCGCATCCATCATGAACATTCTTTTACCTAGATTTCTCTTATCATAATATTCACCGATAATCATACATAAACCAGGAAATGAAGAAGCTTCAATGATACCTTGCAACAGTCTCAAAGCAAAAATAGTTTCTTTATCCTTTGCAACAGCCATAATCATCACCAAGAAGGTCCAGACAACTTCAAAAAGAGGAAGCATAATGCTAACTCTGACATACTTCATCAACACAGCAAGAGGAACAGAAAATGCTAAATAACCAATATTATAGTATGTGGTTAGAAGATTATAATCATTTGCTCCGGTCATATTAAGATCTTCCTTCATACCAGATACATAAGCATTATTGATATTGGATTGATCTAAAACTTTGATAAAGCAAGCAAAGATTGCATATATAAAGATGTAGAAGTCAATTTTGAGCAAGTAATTTTTTTCTGATGGAGGATAAAATATAGGGTCCCAGAAGAAGCCAATAACCTTCTTCCACCAAGGGAAAGAATCTCTATCAGGAATCAAATGGTCTTCAAACGTCAAGATAGTGTCAATATTGTAAGGCTCATCATCAAATAATGTCTCATTGATCTGATGACCAGGAGTGTTTAAAAAGAATTCCTTCCATTTGGATTGTGGTTCGTAGTGAAATTCACGTTTGTAATTCTCCTCAACGCTATCAAGACTTGATTGGTCTTCAATGGCAATACCCACTTGATCCTTCTCGTAGGACATTTTGATTTGGGTTATTTCTACCCATCATAGTCAAAAGACCCTGAGATATTGGGTGATAAGGGCGCTTTTATAGGAGCTCCACGATTAGAATCCACAGTATCAAGCCTTTTCAGTTTCTATAAGGAGTCTAACGAATAAGAATCCACATTTAGCAAGGTGACGCTTGGCTCCCATATGTGTATCATTTGAACTACTAACGGTAACCAATGGGTCGCTCATCTGCTTTGGACTTGATAGAGGTTTTCATATCTGATAAAGGAAAATATGTCTTATTATTGAATGTTCAGTGTCAATTATCCATTCAACGTTGATATAAACATATTTAGATCCTCTGTTTGAGAAGATGGGATACTATCGGATAAGAGAGAAGGCACCCCACATATCGATACGATAGTGAATTGCTCATTAATTTGACGTGTTCATTCTAGCCACAACCCGCCAAACCGCCCACAGTAAATCCAACAATACGCCATGGTAGCAACAACTTCGTGCCGCCTTAGTACTTGACACATCCCAGTCCCGCCAAATGAGATGAAAGAGACAATATGGCGCACTTTTTAATGCCTCTGACTCGACGTTTGTTGGTCTTTGCGCCGTTTTGATATGATTTGAGCTTTTAATCATTTGATTATTTCACCAATGCATTTCTTGTACACAATGACACCAAGAATTATATTGATGTCAGTTAATTTCCACTGCCTAGCAAAACACCCTGGGCCTCAGTCTTAAAACACGTCACACCATTTTGTGGAACTTTTGGTGATAGCCAAGCATATGCTTTTATTAAAAGTTGTTTTATTTTTGAAGCGCTTTTTTACCTAGTTTGAGATTGTTAACTATTTACGAGATATTGATATTTCGTGCGTCGCACCTATCTGGGAGAAATTTGTCATGCTTACTCACTGGCTAGTTTAGGAGGATGATTTTTGACATTTGCCAGAAAGAAAACACTACATGGCCTCTACTTATTTAGTGATATACCTTTGCATCAGTATAAACTCGAAAGAGAGGTTGGTGGCTTAAACCTTTCTGAGCTTGGAAGTCACAAACAGATTAACAATGATATCTTTCAGCCCAACCTTTATGTGTAACTCATCGTTATCCTCATGTGAGTTTTCAGACTCTGCAATCTTGTCTCTAGCAATTAAAAAGGCCCTCATCAACCACAGACTCAACGCTGACCCCAAATAAACAAATCCACAAAAGATTGCCGGATGAAGGTATTGGGTTGGGTCATACTTCTTCCCTTCAGGTGCAATTCCTCTCAATTCAATACCAATTATAGGGCCAACTATACCCATAATACCAATCAACGAATAGTAGAAACCTATAAGTGTATTGAATCTTCTTAGGCCAAAGAGTCTAGCTAAGATGGGAGCTTGACTGACCCATATTGATCCCATCATTGAGCCCTGAACAACTGCAAAACCAATGGCAGTGGATAAGTTTCGCGCAGGTATCCAAATTGCAAAGCAGAAAAGTGATACTAAGCAATGTACAACTATATTACATGTGATGGCACCAAACCTATCTGATAATTTGCCAAAAATTGGCCTACCGAAAGAACCACCAGCAGAAATCATACATGAGACAATAGAGCCCTCTGTAGCAGTGTAACCTAATGAGATGGTGAAATCAGTTAGATTATAAAGTAAAATCACATAACCCAATAAGGTGAAGATCACGAAGAATGCTAGAAGAATAAACCCAGTAGAGAAGAACACTTGGTTATCCCACACTTTGAACGTTGCCTTAACCTGAACATCTCTAGTTCTCACCAATATCACCCCAATAGTGGTACATACTGTACACATGATGGACTGGATAATCAAAGCCCACTTCAAGCTTATATGTTTAATAATTGCCTCTATGGACAAGTTAAACATAACCCCACCAACACCAGCACCACATGATGTTAGAGACTGAGCAAGTGACCTTTTCTCCCTAAACCACTGAGGAATAATAGCATTACCGGGTGTAGTAATGCATGCCAGCCCAAACCCAATCAACACACCTTGTGTTAGGTATATCTGCCATAGCTTTTTACTAAATGCAGCTAAAAAGATACCTATAAATTGTAATACACCACCGAGTGCAATAACAATTCTGGCACTAGTAAGCTCTTTAAGGTACATAATAAATGGAGTGAATAACAGACCACCACCAAAAGCAATTCCACCAATAGCAGCATAATCTAATTTGGTGGCACCATCAAATGTTTCAAACTGGATGTAGTGAGCTAAGTAGATTGCAAAAGCAGAGTTTGACGCCCAAGTAGAAACGTTGAAGAGAAATACTGCAAACACAACAACCCAACCATACCCACCATCAGGCACATCAATTATTGTCTCCTTCACTTCTTGTGTTGGATCTCTCTCATCAGAATCAGAAATTTGACCAGGGTTGATGTCTTTCTCCACCAACGGATTATCTATGTTTGTTTGAGTTCGTATCACTGTCGGAGACTCTCTTTTGATCAGTGGCCCATTCATGATATATATCCTTCTGTGTCCATCATCTTTAATTGACGGGGTAAGGGGAGTTTATATACACAGAAGACGTCTACGCTCTATTATTGGTGGAGTTAGAACATGGTGCTGGATAAATAAAACACAAATTACATTTGTAATATTGGCTTAGTATTAATTGGTTGAGACTAAGCACTCCACCAAACGAGGGATATGCGCTCCTGTATCTACAGTGATGTATAAACACAGCAATCATTTTTAAATAGCTAAACGATGTGGAGAATCGGTCCGATGAACAGGATAAACTAGC
The DNA here is from genome assembly GCA_030562945.1 of Wickerhamomyces jianshihensis. Classification (NCBI taxonomy): domain Eukaryota; kingdom Fungi; phylum Ascomycota; class Saccharomycetes; order Phaffomycetales; family Wickerhamomycetaceae; genus Wickerhamomyces; species Wickerhamomyces jianshihensis. The sequence continues at coordinate 52,366 of JAKUAH010000005.1, forward strand.
GTGAACCTGCAAGAATTTTTTCTGACCGATAACCGTTAAATGTGCCCAGTTTTTTCGCTAGGCTATTAAAGCCAAGCGAATCCAATCCTAATACTTTCATTGTGTTTACTTGATTCTGAATACAATGCTATCTCATTTATTCATCACTGGGCGTCTTCAGCCCAAGAAACTGCCGTTTCCTTATGTGCGTCGTTCATGAGCTTTATTTCCATCGTTTAATATTGGTCGAGACACTCACCTATACGTATATACAAAAACTCTAAAATTTCAGAGTTGTTAGACCCGCACAAACGATGGGAACCTATACACCAAATAGTTGCAGGATATTGGATATGCATCTTGCTTAATCAATACTCTCGACTTTCCCTCGAATACTTGAATTTTTCACTTGAGGAGACTGTATATATAATTCGTACTCGAGGGCTATTTCCGCTAGGCGATTCTTTACACATAATCTTATTAAAATGACTAATTCAATTTTTAAACTTTCCTAGTTTTGGATAGTGCAAACATTCTACTTACAAGCTTTCTAAATCTAACTTTGATGAACAATTCATCGTTGTCCTGATGTGAATTCTGTGACTCTGCAATCTCATCCCTTGCAATCAAATAAGCTCTCATAAACCATAGTGCTATAGCTGATCCGAAGTAAGCGCATCCGCAAAAAATAGCTGGATTTCTATATTGTGTAGGATCATGCAATTGGCCTGCTGGTGGATTACCTCTCAATTTAATACCGATAATTGGAGAAATTATACCAAACATTCCAATCAATGGATAAAACAAACCAAAAACAGAATTTATTCTTCTTAAACCATAGATTCTAGTCAACATTGGTGCTTGGCTAACCCAGATTGACCCCATAAGAGAACCTTGAATAAGAGCAAACCCAATTGCAGTAGATAAGTTCCTTGCAGGAATCCAAATAGCAAAACAGAATAAAGCGACCAATAAATGAACAACAATGCTACAAGTCACAGAACCAAATCTGTCTGAAAACCTACCAAAAATTGGTCTCCCGAATGAAGCACCGACTGAAACCATACAAGAGACGATGGAACCTTGCGAAGCTGAATAGCCCAATGATTTAGTGAAATCTGCTAAATTGTATAGTAAAATGACATATCCCAGCATAGTCAAAGAAACAAACAATGCTAAAATCACAAAGGAAATAGAAAACACAATCTCTTTATCCCATAGTTTGAAAGTTGGTTTAACATGGGAGTCTCTTGTTCTGATTAATATGACCCCAACAGTAGTACAAACAGTACAAATGATAGATTGAATAATCAGTGCCCATTTCAAACTTAAATTTTTGATAATGGATTGCATAGCAAGATTGAACATTATACCACCAATACCAGATCCAGAAGAAGTCAGGGCTTGGGCAAGTGAACGTTTCTTTCTAAACCATTGTGGGATCAAACTATTAGCAGGACTGGTGATACAAGCAAGTCCAAATCCAATCAACACACCTTGTGTTAAGTATATCTGCCATAGCTTTTTACTAAATGCAGCTAAAAAGATACCAGTAAATTGTAAAACTCCACCAATGATAATGACGATTCTGACACTTGTGAGTTCTTTCAGGTACATAATAAATGGGGTAAATAACAAACCACAACCAAAAGCAATACCACCAATAGCAGCATAATCTAAATTATTTGCACCTTCAAACTGGTTGTATTGTAAATAATGGGCCAGATAGATGGAGAACCCTGAATTTGAAGCCCAAGTGGAGATATTAAAGAGAAAAACAGCAATAACAATAATCCAACCATATCCACCATCGGGAACATCGATGATGCTTTTCACTTTGGTTAGTTCTTTTTCATCCTCAAGTTTTAAGTGAGTATCGATAAGGTTTTCATGGTCTTTTAATGGACTTGGCGTGAATTTGGCAGTATGCTGATCCTGATCAGTATTATTCGAAGAAGAGCTTTGCATTTCTACTGAGATTGCTCAATGGAGAAGTATGACCTGCTTGGAATTAATGATTATTCTATCAATCAATAGATCTATATTTTTATTCAAGGGAGATCTGAATTGGAATCTTATATGAAAGGAATTAATAATCAAGTAAGTTTGCATGCATGAATAGATAGCACTTTTAAGTAACCGGTTAAAGAGTCAAGATGTTCTAATAACAGTAAAGAAGATGATTGTGGTCAAAGTGATGGTTATAACAAAATTCGTTGCTAATGAAGAATAGCCGAATAAATGCACCAATTTTCAATAAAACTTTCCCCAGAAGAGTCACTAATTTTTTTTATACTTTATTGTAAATAAATAAATTCGTTATCCGAATGCGTAATAAAAACCGGACCGATTAGTTTCCTAATTGGGAAGAAGAAATACTACTATTTGATAATTTATGGTATAAAACTTGTAATTTTTTTTTTGGAAACTTCAGCAAGCAGTAAGCTTGTGATGGATCCATTATGACCAGCATATGGAAAATTCAGCTGTCATTTGACGTAAAAGAATCGAATGGAAAAGGAAAGTGTATGAAGAAAGTAGTTCTAATCTCTAATCTCTAATCTCTAAAATTCAACTAACAAATCACTAATCAAAGAGCGAACTTGTTGTTGTTGTAACAATGGAGCGGTGTAGTCAATAGTGAAAGCAGAGATAGAAGACAAACAACGGTCACTGTTTAAGACAACATCTTCAGATGGTAAAGAAGCATCGCCATGGTATGAGTTGGCAGTGGCAGCAGATCCGTTCTTAGATGACCAAGAGAACAAATCAGAAGTGGCATTGTAAGCTAAACCTGGAACTTTAACTTTTTGACCGGTCAATCTAGAGAAAGTGAACTCTGGGGAAGTACAGTTGGTTTTGGAATCAGAACCAACTTTTGGGAAGTTGACGTTCAAACCAACAGCCAATGGTAAGACTTTTGCATTGTCACCTTGAGCTTCAAACAATTGATCAACTAATTCAACGATTTTAGAAGCATAAATGTTTTGAACATCTTTTGGATTATCATTCAAAGAGTCTTTGAAGAAAGAGTTGTTACCGTTGGAACCAGAGAAGGCAATAGCTGGGTAGTCTCTGTAGATAGCATTGTAAGTAGCACCAATGGTACCAGATAAAGTGTAGAAAACATCTGGGTTAGTTCCTTCATTTGGACCAGCAACAACTAAGTCAATATCAACACCAGCAAAGTAGTTTGGTAATAAGTAATCAAATGCAAAACCAACACAAGCAGCTGGAGTAGCATTGAAGTACCAAATATGGTCATCAGATTGCTCATGACCCCAGGCTGGAGCACCCTGTTTAAGATAACCGAATTGATCATCGTGCAACAATTCAGAAGTGTATGAGAAGACGAATTGACCACCAAAACCGGATCTTTGTTCGACTGGAGCAACCAAATAGACGTTGTGACCGGCTTTGGTTAAAGCATTGTAGGTGGCTCTGATTGGAGTAGCAGCCCATCCATCGTCATTGGTTAAAAGAATGTTTTTAGCTGAGACAGCAGTAGCAAGAGCGGAAAGAATCAATTTAGAGAATTGCATTGTAGTGATGTTTACTTGGGTTCAACAAAGACAAAAGAAAAGAGGCACATCGTTGTGGTATTTATACTTGATACTACCTCACCGAACGTAACTATACCGCAGTTCCAATTAATGAAATGTGCGGTAACCATTTTATTACTCGAGCACGTTTCAGTTATTTCATTATGGAAAGTGCCCAAGATGCGTATTACCAAAACACAAAAACGTTGGACACGGGTGACGAACTACTAAAACAGGTAAAACAATTTAGCTCAAAGGGGAAATAAGCACCTCAGATGGGTTCCAAGCTCCCATAAAATCAACCGAGGGAAATCGTGGTCGATTAATGCGCTTGTTTTAGAGGTGACATTCAGCACACGTGGAGATATAGAAACAACCTCATCTTATTTACCTCGCACATTCATACTGTACAATTAGCTGTAATTTATCATGTAAATTATTGCTCTGCCCTTCTCTTAATCAGCACATGGCCAGCTTCTGACAATGTACACCTCCACTAGTCCTAAAAGTTTCTTATGAAGTCTAACTATTTCGTTTGTGTCAACTGGTTTTTTGTGTCATCTAACGACCTATCTAAAACCCCAGTAATAAAATAATGATCCAGTGAAACGTAGGCGCTGGGACATTGAAATTCACAAAGGGCTTTCATGAGTTAAAACCCGGGTTCTCTTTAGACATAATTTTCCGAGTAATCTCCAGATCATTAAATGCGTTCAGTAATACTTTAGATCTGATGACTAGGAATTGAACACCACAGATTTTGCGCAGCACGAGAAAGTAGATCATTACGAACAGGAGTGTCATCCAATCGCTCAATGACTAGTTAAAACCAATTAAAGAGACCAATTGACTGGGAGAAATACCCTCAGAGGATAAGAACATAACAATAACTAAAGTCATAATCAAAAATCATAGCTTCACAGAGGTGATCCGAACCGACTAAAACCACACTTTAAAAAAAATGAAAAATAAAAAGCTTCCTTTAGTGATAAAAGAGCAGGCACTGGACAATAACCACAGAAAAAAGATGGGAGAAGACGGTCAACACCATGCAAATTACTCCTCTTTTACAGCTGAATCCTCCAGAGAAGAAATTCTTCAGCAAATCATTGATTCCTACGAAGCATTAGTCGATGGTCAAAGAAACTGGGTTTGTAATCTATCTAATGCTGCTTCTTTAATATGGCATGCTTACCATTCTATCCCATTAAATATCAATTGGGCTGGATTTTATGTTCTTGATCCAACCGATCCAACACAGTTGATTCTAGGTCCATTCCAAGGGAAAGTTGCCTGTCAGTTGATCAAAATAGGGAAAGGTGTCTGTGGTACTGGTGCATCTACAAAACAAACACAATTAGTTCCAGACGTTGAAAAGTTCCCTGGTCATATTGCATGTGATGGTGATACGAAGAGTGAGATTGTTGTTCCTATTATTGATCCAAACGGTATTGTGAGAGGTGTTATCGACATCGATTCTCTTGAGTATGATGGTTTTAGCGAAGTGGATCAAAAATTCCTTGAAAAGTTGGCTGATTTGATTGGAAAGACTAATGAATGGTAATTCCAGGTTTAAAATCAAGTAATAATACAATATGATATCATTCATTTGGCATTCTTTCTGGATTTACTATTGTAGAAACTACCTTCTTCTGGAATTGAATAGCGAATTCAACTGCTTAAAGAATTTGAAACGATCAAATATCCAATTACATCTACAGTGCTGATCTAGAACAAAAAAAAAGACAATTCATGTTTAGTTGACTGACTATACAGCTAGAACAGCCCTCTTTCATAAAACTTCGACTGGAGGTACAAGGATGTTCCACTTCAATGATACTCTAAGAGTAGCACCACGAAAAAACCTACATATTGCTGCTGTAAAACAGCATTAAAAGCTTCAGGTGTTGATTTCTGTTAATCAATGCAGATTCAAAGCCTGCCTGATGAAGAATTTTGATTAGTCAATGGAAAATATGGATTGAGCCTAGATGGAGCGCTAGGATACGCTCTAATACTAAGACTACCAATCTCTAACCGTATATGTGAACCTATCTGAAACAAGAATGATTATCGCTCCAAAGGCGTCATGGATGTATCTGCATTGTTCAATTACCACCAAGAAATCAAGTAGATGTTAGCAAAATTCAAATATGCTCATGTTCTCCTTTTGAGTATACTCACTTAATAGAGACATTCCAATTCCAAGAGTAAAAATTTAAGGAGATAGAGATTTTCTCAGAAAAAAACAATAAATCAGCCAATGAGCACAGAACTATCTTACTCTTTTAATTAGCTCGTTCACGGTACTCATCTTCGCATGAAATCTATGCACCCACAATATTGTCAATTCCCAATACAAATGAGCCAAAAAAAAAAAAGTACAACAGAGGAATAGACAATATAAATCAATGGTGTACTACACTAATAACATGAACTATCGTAGCAGCCGTGCAATTGCTTGAGAAGCACTTTTTAAAGGCGTATCAATAACTAAAAGTAAACAAAGAAAGTACAAAACGCATTCGCGAGTTTACGTGATACCGATGGCCGAGTATAACCGTGCTACTTTTTGTCTAATAATGTCATAAAAGAACCTAATTGTGATACCACTGTCCATTTAATGTACTATAATCTATTTTAATCACTCGTTATGAGACACACTCTTTGGATTCATACATTTTGCCTATCACAGAATCATCCAAGTTGGTAGAAATGATAGTTTCAATTGATGAATAGTTGACCGTTGATCATCCACTCCTGAAGATCACTTGACTCAATTGTTTCTTGTCCATACTCATCCCGTTAGCTCTAGATGCAGAAATATGAGGACCCTCGGAGACAAGTTAGGCTCCTCTGCTCAGTTTGTCAAGTGGTGCCCAATGAGAGAATATTTTTATTTAGATACATTGAGCTTAACCTCAAAAGCTTATATAAAACGCATGGTGCAACTTGGAGGTAGTGTTATTGGTACATTGGTACCTCAAATAGACTTAACTGGTGTTTATCTTGAGTCGATAACAAAGAGATATTAAACAGAAAATTAATAGAGATGACGTTAGGTTCTGAGCAATTGATTGATAATTCTACATTTTCAAAGGTTTTAGCTCTTTATACAAGAAATTCAGTATATGAGCTCTTATCCCATGTGAGCAAGAATGGATATGATATTGAAAAAGTGTGGACAAAGTTGGTCAACCAGTATAAAGATAGTGATGAGGAAATGCTAAAAGTGCCAAATAATGAAGATGGTCACTACTTGTACAAACAATATCGTGTTTCAAAAAATTTGATTAATGTTGAAGCCTCTAAAGAAGATGTTATGTATTCTCATCTTAAGTCTTCAGAACAGTTGTTGATCATTGAACATCATGCTCCTGGTGAAGATCAAGTTCGTGGGTTGATTATGATTGATTACACCTATCCAACTGGTTATGTGTCTGATGTTGCTGAAATCGACTTAAAAAATTTCCATGAATGGTTCTCTCATTTGATTGTACGTGACTCTAGAATTGGTTTCAGTGTGTATCCAGAGTCTTTTGATGAGACTAAAGTTTTAGCTGGTGAAATTGCGGATTTTTTTGCTGAACACCTCAAGAACACTACTATCAATGACTTGTGGGATGCTGAGGGAAGAGATTACTTTATTGAAAAAGTGCACTACTTCACTTCCAGAAACTTGCAAATTGAAAGTGTTTTACCTGCCTTCCCATGTAAATCTTCAAACACTGAGAAGGTTCATGGTCTATTCCCTGATAAAGGTGAAGAGTTGGCTTTGAAAAGATTAATATATTTAACCAAGTTGGTTAAAAGGGTTTATCCTGCAGGTTTGAAAGTTTTCATTGTCAGCGATGGACATGTTTTCAGTGATTGTATTGGTGTTGATGATGACATCGTAGATGAATATACATCAAATTTGAAAGAGCTATACCAAAAAATCATTGAAGATGATACTGAAGTTGATGATGCCATTGGATTCTTCTCATTGAAGAGTATATTCTTCAGTGAGCGTGACAAGGATATTGATGAGGCCAAACTGGTTGAACAAGTTGAGTTGAATCACTACACTGGCTCCAAGATTTGTGAAGACTCTGAACTCTCACGTAAGTTGCTCATGGTTGGATGTGATACTGATGCTGGTAAGTTGAGAATGGATATTCAAGAATCAGGACATCCAAGACTACATCTGTATAGGGGATTCTCAAGATTCATGACTGAAGATTTGAGTTTACATCCCTTCTGTAAAAAATTATCAAGAAAGGCTTTCAAGAAGACAGTTGGTAAGGTTGCTTTTGAAATGATCAAAAGAAACGATGCCTACTCAAATTTGGTTGAGTTAATGTTCCCATTCCACTTGCGTTTATCCATTCACGCACATACAAATAGTGGTCCAAAGTTTGGTATTCGTTTAATTAGCAACAACGACTGCAGAACAATTAAGGCACTAGACTCCCAGGAAGAGCCTAGCTTTGAGGACCTCTTACACATTCCTACACCTTGGCATAACTGTGTGGTCAAGATTGATGGCCATAAGATGTGCTACTTGACCAAATCCAAGATTGTCCAGGACGCTATAGAAAAAGGTCTCTACATTGGTGAATGGAAGAAGACTGATGGTATTACAGGAATTGGTGGTCACTACCACTTGACTAGATGCTAGCCTGATTTTTTGTCTTTTCCCAGATCTTGAGGGACATATGTCTTTTTTTATTCAATTCTCTGTGAAATGAAGTTTATTATATGTTTTGTTATCTTTAAATTGTAAGGTAGTAGATTATAGTGCACCCAAATAATCCTCTTTTATACTACCGATAGCATAGATGGAGTTCACATCGGCTCTAGTACCCACTATTTTCAGTCTGATTTTACTTCCTTTCTCTATAACCTGGTCGTCAGACTGATAAGCTGGTGGATTTGCTATTGGATTAAAGGCCATATCAGAAGGAATCAAATGTGTAGACACAAACACAGATAATGGGCCAACATCAACAAACACACCCAATTTGCTGACTGAATTGACCACACCATCCACAACTTCACCTTTGAAAGGCTTCCACACAACTGCACGGTACTTAACCTCAAACTCTGCTGAGCCATCACCAGGTATGACATTTCCCTTCCCAATATCGATGGACATACAGTCTAACACGCACATTATGTACCCAAATTTACCTGTACAAGAGCCTTCCACTTCTGATAACAGCTTTGTCCTTAAGAACTGGTCCATTTGAGGACCAAAATATGATGGATGTAGAGTTAGCGTTAGAGAAAGGTCTTTTAGGAAGAACATTATATTTTATTGTATTTTGATGAGTTTAGGGACTGATTTTTTGTGATAGAACTTGTTAATTGGAAATGCTATTTATGAGACTAAAAGAGTGGTTTGAGCAGGCAAAAATATGGAGTTGGTTGCAATTATTGAAACACTTATTTTGTTTTGATTTGACTTTTTTTCAATGTTTTTTTGGGGGAAAATCGTTATGCCGAAGTTTTTAAGGCGTTGCGACGGTTTGCGCCGAAAGTTGTTTAAAAAAAGTGAAAAATTCCTCTAAACAGAAGATAATGTTAGAAGCGCAGCAAAAAGATGTCTCAGAGAATCGGAAGAAGTGCACTTGGTGTTGCTAGAGTTTGGCACCACGTTGATGTTGCCAATGATCCAAGAACGCTCGGTCGTCTCGCCTCAAACATTGCTATAACATTATCAGGAAAACACAAACCAACACACGATCCCTCATTAGATCAAGGTGATTATGTCGTTGTCTCAAACTGTGCTAAGTTGAGAATAACAGGTAACAAATTCGAAGATAAAACATATTGGAGGCACAGCACAAGACCTGGTCACTTGAAACTGACACCGATGAAGAAATTAGTCGAAGATAAAGGTTTTGGTGAAGTTCTTAAGAAAGCTGTCAGTGGTATGTTGGCTAAGAACGGTTTCCGTAAAGCAAGATTAGAGAGACTAAAAGTGTTTGATGGCTCAGAACATCCTTACACTCAGAATATAATCGCTTTCCATGACCAACAACCTTTGGTTCAAAAGAAACTTGAAAAGTTGAATGAGACTGAACAGTAAATGCCTCAATGGTTTGAAAGTAAATTATGAACTGTTATGTATATAGAAATAATGAGATGTATCTTTTTTTTGCGTACACTGTATTACAATTAATTCATGAATTTACTGTTCATTATAATAGTATATTGTACAAAAATAAAACTCTTCTCTAAAACACTTTTTTCTCTTTTTCATTAATATGAACCAGCATGATCAGTATACATACGTGGGGCAATATTCATAGCCATCAATTCCTGAAACAACAATTTAGCAGCATATGGGATATGTATCTGATAAATATCAATCTTATTCTTACAACCACGACATTCAAATTGGTTATGTTTCAGCTTTGCAATAACAGACATCAAACCACAACTACCACAAATGTGGACCCTGAAAGCATCTGAGGCTTCCATCAATCTTTCTTTCATGAAGGAAGCAGCACCATGAGCAATCATACAATCACGTTCCATTTCACCGAAACGTAAACCACCATCTCTAGATCTACCTTCAACTGGTTGTCTAGTCAAAATTTGAACTGGACCTCTTGCTCTAGCATGAATCTTATCGTCCACCATATGTCTCAAACGTTGATAATATGTTGGGCCGAAGAAAACTTGTGCCATCATTTTCTTACCAGTGTGACCATTGTACATTACTTCGAATCCCCTAGATTGATAATTCTTTTCACGCAATAAGTTGGAAATTAAATCAACAGTAACATCAGTAAATGGAGAAGCATCACCTTCATAACCAGTGATGGCAGAAACTTTAGAAAGTAAACATTCAATCAAATGAGCGACTGTCATACGAGATGGAATAGCATGTGGATTGATAATCAAATCTGGAACAATACCTTCAGATGTAAACGGCATATCTTCGCGACGGTAAGTAACACCAATAGTACCTTTTTGACCATGACGAGAGGCGAATTTATCCCCAATTTGTGGAACTTTAGTTGTTCTCATACGAACTTTAACGAATTTCAACCCTTCTTGATTTGTAGTGATTAACACTTGGTCAACAATACCATTTTCAGTAGATCTTAGTGGAGTTGAAGCATCACGCTTGGTATGATAGACTGTTCTTTGACCTAATTCTTCAGTATCTGGTGGAATTGGAGTGGTTTTTCCAATGATGATATCTTCACCAGAAACTCTAACACCTGGAGCAATTAAACCATCATCATCTAATTTCTCATAAGTACCATGTTTCAATCTAAGAGTGTTGCTTCTATTTGGTTTTTCAAACTCTTCAACAACCGACATCCCAACTCTTTTCTCCTGGTCCATGTAAGATCTGAAGAACAAAGATCTGAATAAACCTCTGTCGATACTGGATTGATTCATAATCATAGAATCTTCTTGATTGTAACCAGAGTAACAAGCAATAGCAACAATGGCATTCTGTCCAGCTGGTAATTCTCTGAACTTCAAATGCTCCATGGATCTAGTGGTAGCTAATGGTTTTTGTGGATAGTATAGAATATTGGCCATAGTGTCCATACGGAAGTTATAATTTGTCAAGTAAACACCCATGGCTTGTTTACCCATCGCAGATTGATATGTATTACGAGGCGATTGGTTATGATCTGGGAATGGAATAATTGAGGCTGCAACACCTAAAATCATGGAAGGATGAATTTCACAATGGGTATATGTTTGGGCAGATTTGTTGTTTGTTGGTTTAATACGTTGGTTTGAATTTATTAGTTGTTCTGGGTCATATTCTGGAGGATCCAAGTCGTCTGGAGACATGGCAATCATTGTCATTTCCTCTTCTTCGGCATCAATGTATTCCACAACATTATTAGTCAATAAGGAGTTCCATGTAAACCTTTCGGATTCAAGCTGTTCTAGATGTCTCTTTCTTTCTTCAGGGTCTGCGAATTCATCAATATCAAGTTCTCTAATTGACTCGTCGCTCTCTAAAAGTCTGTTTATGTGCGTTTTAGTTAAGGCTAGTTCTTTGGCGCCGTTTTCAGCATTATCATTAACAATGAATAATGGTCTGTAAACTCTACCTGCATCAGTAAATACTTTCAATTCTCTTTCACGAATATCTCTGATGATAGAAACCTCTGATGAAATTTCACCATTTCTTCTCAAATCTCTTATTGTTGTTATCAAACTAACAGGATTTCTGTGAATACCATGCCAAACACCATTAACAAAGATTCTTGTAGCATCTGGAACTTCATGAGGAATATAATCTTCTAAAGGTTCCATACCCCATTCTTCCAAAAATTGTAAGATTGGCTCAGAACCAGTACCAACAGATATACAAGACATCAAAGACAAATTCTTCACCAGACCACACGCTTGACCTTCAGGAGTTTCAGCTGGACAAACCAAACCCCAATGTGTGTTATGTAGTTGACGCGGCTTAGCGATCTTACCATCACGACCAATAGGTGTGTTAGTTCTTCTCAAATGCGATAATGTAGATGAATAGGTATAACGGTTCAAAACTTGTGAAACACCTGCTCTCGAGCTCATGGCTTTTTTTTGTTCACCCCAGTTACCTGTTGCTAAGGAATATTTCAAACCAGAAGTGATAGTGGTTGGTTTGACAGCTAATTTCAAATTGAAGTCTGTACTGGTTTCAACTGATCTTTGCATATAACGGTAGATATCTCTAGTCAATTTTCTGAACAGGATTCTAAATAGATTAGCCAATAAAGGACCAGCCAAATCTAATCTCTTTTTACCGAAATGATCACGATCATCTTGACCCTTTCTTTCTAAAGCACAAAGAAGCAAACGGTTCACCATGTAACCTAAAAAGAAAGCTTTTCTTGACTCAAAACCTTCTCTTTGAGTGATATGAGGTAAAAATTCTTTCTGCAAAATATCTTTAGCGTATTGGATACGTTTGTCTCTTCTGATACCCAAAGCATTACCACGACGACCTATGAAATCCAAAGCCACTTCACGGTTTTGAATGACGAAACCTTCTTCAACACATGGTTTCAACATTTCAAACATTTGCCAATCATTCTTATCATAACAAATATGCTCTAAAATGTCACCATCAGGGACAATACCCAAAGCTCTGAAAACAATGACAATTGGGATATCTTGTTTAATATATGGTAAAGTTGCTTTGATAGTTCTTCCCAAACCTTTATCGTCACGACCGTATAGCTTGATTTGCATACTACTGATCAATCTAGAACCTTTTTCTAAGGCAGAACGGATTTCCGCAATATGAGAGACCGGGGATGGCGCAGACTTCTTAAACACTTGAACAATATTAGCAGCCGAACGTTCCTGGGCAATCAAAACTTTTTCAGAACCATTAATAACGAAATAACCACCCATATCAAATGGACATTCTTTCAATTCGTAAAGCTCATCTTCATTCAAATCTGTCAATAAACAATATTTCGATCTTAACATGATAGGAACTTTACCAATAAAAATTTTCTTATCATCCTCATCAGAAATATGATCATCGTCATCATCAACCACACGCCATACTGTTTCATCATCACGCTTTTCATATGTTATTTTGTTCATTTCAACGAATAAAGGAGCAGCATAGGTTAAGTTACGAAGTCTTGCCTCTTGTGGATACATTTGATTCATTGTACCGTCAGCTTCTGTCATAGTTGGTCTTGAAAGGAAAATCTTACCAAAGTTAATTTCATATTTCTTGTTAATATTCTCCTTTTCACTTGTATGCTGAGCAGGTTGTTCCAAAATCAAAGTGGAATCTTCCCACACTAACTCTTGGATAGAGGTCTGTAAGAATTCATCAAAAGATTCCAACTGTTGGGCAACTAACCCCTTTTCTTTGAAGAAAGAAGAAATGACTGTCCAACAATCTTCCGGAGTAATTTCATCATCACCAAGGTCGTAGTCATCACCTTCAGCATCAACGTCAATAATCTCTTGGTCGGAGTTATCCAAACCGTAAGGGTCTTCTCCAAGCTCAGTCATCTTTATGGATATTTTTCTAAACCTCTGTTGATTTTTATTTGATGTTGTTTATGAATTAATAATTTGCCTTTGTCTAAAAGAATAGCGATGAGTAAAGCTAAAAAATTGTAAACCGGCGCAAGTTTGATATCAAAGTGAAGTTCAAAAAGAGGAGAATCTGATTCAGTGAAGAAGCAACGATTCTTTTCAGATAAAATCCGATGTTTTGAATGGTTTGACTGTTACTTTAACGTTTGTTTGGAGTGTTTTTTTCAAATTCGTTCGAACTCCCAAACTTGGAAGAATCAAGTCGGGTAATGTTTCACGTGACTTATGCTAGAAGTTGAGCCCTCACCGCATGACCGAAGAGAAGGACAGATTGAGAGAAGCACCAATCTCCTACTCATGAAAGCTCATAACTGTCACCTACAGTAGTCATCCAAAGCAACCTAATTTTTAGATTAATTGGATTGATTGTGGTGCTGAAAATCCGGGTAATGTACCCAAAACAAATTTCTCCATCGAAAAAAGTGCTTGAAACGACAAATCAAACAATCAGTTATCTGAAAGGACCCGAAAACAATGCCTCGTGTAATTGCTGAGTTGACCAGAGTCGTCAGAAACGGTGCCAGATCTCTAGCTACTGCTGTCACACCAGCTGCTACTTTCACTGGTAGAAAACCACAAGTGTTCCTAACAGAAAAGGAGAAGAAATTGCAAGTGACGACCAGACACTCTGATAAACTGCACAAATTAATCCATGACTCCATAGCGAAAGGTGTTGCCCATTTCAGAGTCGGTACTAAAAAGCTTTACTTTCCAACAGCTAGAGTTGTGCTGTTGCGTCCAAACGCTAAACACACACCATACCAAGCGAAATTCATCGTTCCAAAATCTTTTAACAGAATGGATTTAAGAGACTACCTATACCACGTATACGGTCTAAGGGCCTTCAACATTACCACCCAACTTCTACATGCTAAATATGTAAGAGAAGGTAATGCCATTGCTCGTTACAGAGTTGGCCAAGTCAAGAAGATGACTATTGATATGCTTGAGCCTTTTGTCTGGCCTGAAGAACCAAAAAACAAGGATATTTGGAATGTCGATTTTTTCAAAGGTCTTAATACTTATGCTGAAGAGCGCCAGAGATTTGGATCAGATCAGTTCAAACCAGGTACTGCCTTTGGTGGTGCCCTGGGACCTTACAAACACCAACCACAGCCTTACATCCCTAGACTATTAAAGAATAAATTGATTAACCAAAAACAGAAGGCATACAAAGAGAAATCAAAAGCAGAAAATATCAAGCTGGTTTCTGAGTACTTAAAGCTGTGAAAAATAGAGACAGGTCCAAATATCATGTATATATAACATCAATTTATTTTTACAATATTGTAACCAGAACATCAAAAATTTGTATACATAAATAAGTTTAAAAACATAACCATAACCATAACCTTACGAGCTCCGGAACCCTAAATTATCCGCAAAAGGTTCAACTATCCTTCACTTTTGAGCTACCAGACCACCAACCATAAAACCAACCGTTTGAGGTATATCCCAAGTCATTCTGTTTCAAATCCTTTCCAAAATTTTCATACTCTTCCTTTCCAACCATATCGTAGTCATTGATAGATCCATTGCTTGAGGTTTCAGCATTGAGAGCAATATTTTGATCTTCATTAGATAATTTCTCTTCTGCTTTAGCGTGGGCTTGTGCTTGGATTGGAATCGCATTTAAAACACCAAAAAAGCTCTCTTTAAAGCCAATACTAATGTCAGCTTCAGTTTCTTTGAACACCCTTTTAATCAATTCATCACCTACACCAGTCTCTGATTTAATATTAGATGGGGGCTCATGATTGAAGTACTGGAATAGCTTTAACACTTTGACATCATTTAACCACCTAATGAACTCAGACTCATGTTTTAAAATAAATGGCTCCAAGTAAGAATAGTACAAGTATTGAGCACCCTTTGTCTCAGGGAGTATCAACCATAACGAGACGTAGAGTCTCAGAAATGGATAGAAGGGGATAAGGTTCAGGACGAAGTACAATGAGCTTTCAATGGTCAACAAGCTGGCATAAATAATCCAGTATGTGACTAAGGGTTTCAATAGTTGTGTGTTATTTGACTTGATAGCTTTGTGTGTGGAGATAGCAGGGAAGGCAAATGATATTGCAAGACTACAGATAGCCCCAGTTTGTTAGTAAAAAGAGGTTTAAAGCACGCATAAACTGATACAACAAAGCATCGCAATATTATTACTCACCTGATAAGATTTAAAGTGAAAGCAAGCATGATTTTAGTGCGTCTCTGGAGATTCTCTTCTGTTGTAAAGTACAAGTACTAAGCTGATAAAAATTGACACAAAAACCGAGGAGCATATTTGTATTGTCTATTTATGTGATTATGTAATCATCTGAAGGCCTCTTCCTCATCCATGAAGGTTGCGAGGTCGTCTAGAGCTTCTACTGTTTCACCTGGGTTTGCAATCCAGACTGTACATCCGGCTAGTCTTGCTTTGAAATCATTAGATCCCACACTGGTAAATTGGTCACCAATATGAAGGGTACGCTTAGGGCTGATACCACCGAAATAACGTTGAAGAGACTCAACACCGAGGTCCTTCCCAGCAATGTCAACCCAAACGTCACTCCCACCATCAAAAGCACTGAATTGGATCTTTTGACCTGAAGAACTTGCTTCTAGTCGTCTTTGGGTGGAAAGAACAACTTCTTCTAGTTGCTCACGGCACAGGACGTTCCCTTCTTTTGGAACCAATCCCACAGCTCTGTGCTTCTTTATAATATCAGCAGGCAGGTTCAGCTTATCACGTAATTTTCTCAATTGGGACTCCGCTAAAGCCAAAACATTTTCGATATCTTGCTGGTCCCAAGAACTCATGATATCTAATAACCATTCTTCTGGTTCAATCCACCTTAATCCTTTCTTTTGGTGGTCGTATCTAAACAAGTAATTGGACTCACCGCCCATCACAGCAAAATTCTCTTTCTGTTCTTTAGTTAGAGTTGTTTCTTGAACGATTGCGTCAATCAAGCCTCTCAACCGCTCATAATACTTATCACCTGTCTTATCATTATAACCAGCAGCAGTGACCACTCCAACGATAATACCTCTTTTGAGCAATCCGATCAATCTTGGGACAACAATTGCATCTTCTGCCAAAGACTTTCCGTCCTCATAAAGGGTCACATCACCGTCGAAAGTGACCATTTGTAGTGAATCTTTGGCATTTGCTAAAGCTAAAACCTGAGCAGTGTTTAATATCAGTCTGATATCATTGAAACTTGGGCAGACAAGTCTTCTCGAGCTTATGGACCTCTTCTCATCTTGGATATAGAAAGCTCTCTCTAGGGGCAACTTGGTGAAGAAGCCAGAAATAGATGGCACCAACTGTTTCAATCTACCAGACTCGGGCTGACCATCATTTTGCATGAGGACTAAGTTTGTCAGTAGTTATTCAATTTAAATAAGAATTATAATACCTACTTTGATCCTCAATGAGTCGCTCAACGTCATAGAAGATCTCAGCATATCTTCTTCTAGCGTCTGCAGTTGTTTTAACGTCATGAACACTAGCACTGCCTGATTGAACAGCATGTAATACAAAAGGGACCTGAGGTGTTAGAGCACGCTTAAATAAGAGTTAGGAGGATACTTACTGCTAATAGACCTTTAACCCATTCGATAAATCCATCCCTCCTGTGGACCTTTAAGGCGTCTGTTGGAATTTAGTTAGTTGTGCTTGGAACAAGGCGAGATGTTAACTTACATTCAACTCTGTATCTGGAGTAAAAGAGAATTATTAGTATAAAGACCAAAGGGCTAACTAAGAAAGACAAGCTCACCTCGATGACATGACACTTTTGTTCTCCTTTTTGACAATATTTCGTTCGAGTTACAAGTGGATTTATTGATATATTCCCGAAAATAAATGTCGCCGTTATTCATCACCACATGGTCACTACACTGTTAAAATAAACAATTAACGATTTTTAAATGACGTTTCTATACAAAACAATTCATTTATTGTTGAGCTCTTCTTCTGTCACGTTCTTCAGAGATACTCAATTTGATACCTTTACCCTTTGGTAATGAGATGTATGGTTTACCTGGTTCACCAATAACGAAAACGTTGGACAATCTGGTAACGAAAGTGTTTTCCAAAGTATCTTTGATGTGGACTAAATCGAAACCACCTTCGTGACGTTCACGGTGGGTGATGACACCAACACGACCCAAGTTACGACCACCAGTAACGTAAACTAATTTACCAGTGTCAAATTTGATGAAATCGGTGATTTTACCAGTAGCTAATTCAACTTTAACGGAGTCGTTAACTTTGATAGCTGGGTCTGGGTAACGAATGGTTCTACCATCATGGGTAACAACGTATGGGACACCTTTTTTACCTAATTGAACTTTCTTGACTTTAGCTAATTTGTATGAAGCTTCTTCGTCAGTGATTCTGTGAACAGCAAATCTACCTTTGACATCGTAGACCAATCTGAAGTTTTCGTTGGTAGCTTCTAAAGAGATAACATCCATGAAACCAGCTGGGAAGGTAGCATCGGTTCTGACTTTACCGTCAACTTTAACATGACGTTGCATCAAGATGGCTTTGACTTCACGACCGTTCAAAGCATATTTTAAACGGTTTCTTAAAAAGACAATCAATGGTAATGATTCTCTTAATTTATGTGGACCTGGAGATGGACGTGGAGCGTAGACACCACTTAACTTGTCCAATAACCAGTGGGATGGAGCTGCTAATCTTTTAAGATGCTTCTTTCTGTTTCAAAAAGTTAGTATTCATTCCATAATCAGATGGTTATTAGAAACATAGTGGATTGATATTAAATGTGATAATGACTCTTTAATCTTGATTGTTTTCACATGTTATCAGAACAAATCACTTTATCTGAGATTGGTGTTATCGTTGGATTGATAATTGATGCGGTGATACTTGATGATTTATTATATTCAGTATGATTTCATTTAATACGATAGGTTTCATTCCCATCTCATGATGTTCTTTTCAATAATTTCAAATCCAATCTATGATGGACAAATTCGACAATAAAATTCACTCCAAAATGCTTTCTCTTCTCTCCTCGCGTTCTTCACATATCGTCTCTTTCCACACTATTTCTGTCTCGTTATTTCGTGACTTACGGTCCTCTACCCATTTTGACTTGATCGAAATAGATTGATTTGGTTAAGGGCTTGTGTTAACTGTTTTGGTTACTTTTCATCAACATTTTTTTGAGTGGCCCATTTTTCACTTTTTGTGGTGCTAACCAGGCAGTTTCTCCTAAGAGTGTACTAACCATTATTTTCGCGAAACACTTTTTTTGCATTTTCGCTGGAACATTTTGTGCGTCAGTGCAAGTTTTGGTAAGGGGCAGCAACATTTGCATTCTGGGTATAATTATTACCCTCGCTGTAATCACGTGGGTTAAAGATTAGGGTATTGGTGCGGATATGGCAAAAATAAAATCTGTTTTTGGATCGAGGATAAGAACCCTTCGAAAAATCATGTAACGGCACCAATAGAAGGTCAGAATATCGTCAAAGTCACTCCAAGTAAGAAATCTATTCATGTGTCGTCGTATATGATTATCAAATACTCTAATTCTCCTAGCTTTATTATTTGACAGTAATTGGCCCAATTTTGGCAGGAAGTTACCTGTCAGTATATTTGAGTGGCCCTACCATACTTCATCGCCTCACCAATTTCACTTGTACTTTGCTGTTTTGTAAACAACACTGGTTGTATTGGTAATTCTTTTAATCCAGTGATAGTGCACCTATTCTATCGGTTGTACATTCTATCAGGTTCAGTCAAGCACAATTCCAATCCAATCCTGCCGAGAGTCTCGAATATAATTTGTGTCACCGCAACTCAACTTTGTGTCAAATTCTCAACCCCCAATGAGCCAACAGAATCAACAGGCCCAACCGCCACCTCGGTTTACCCAGGATGTGGAGTATGGACAAGAGCCTAATGAGCAACAGTACTACGATGATAAACCCGGTGTAGCTAACCCAAGTGGTAAGACATTCGATGAAGCATTCAAAGTGCAAAAACCACGATGGAATGATTGGCCATTCACGATATTCTTTCTAGGAGTTGTTGGTGGATTTATTGCGGTTGCTTCAATTACTTTAAGAGCATACGCTCAGACATACTCTGAGCAAGGCTCAAGTATCTACACTTCAAATTCCACTTTCACTTTGAACACTAATACTGTTATTTTATTCGTTTTTGTTATTGTGGTTTCAATCGTCATTGCTTTTGCGACATTGGCTTTGGCTAGATTACATCCAAAAGGATTTATTACTACTGGTATCATTGTAAATGTTGTATTAGGTATCGGTACTGCTATTGCTTACTTTGTTTTGCATTATTACTCTGCTGCTGTTGTGTTCTTAGTCTTCACTTTGATTTCAGCTTGGTGTTACTGGAGTATGAGATCGAGAATCCCCTTCTCTTCTGAAGTTTTGGTCACTGTAATTGATGTTGTGAAGTCTTACAAGTCAACCTTAGTCGTTTCTCTTATTGGCTCAATCTTTGCCTTTGCCTTCTCCCTCTTGTTCAGTGCTGTCATCGTTGCTACTTATATGAAGTATGATCCAACTAGTAATAATCCTGGCTGTGATGTCTCAGGTGGTGGCTGTAGCCAGTCAAAATTAATTGGTGTTTTATTCTTTGTGTTTTTTGCTGGTTATTACATCACTGAAGTCATAAGAAATGTCATTCATGTCACCATCTCCGGTGTATATGGTACTTGGTACTACTTATCAAAATCAGATCAAGGTGAGCCAAAGTGGCCCGCTTCTGGCGCATTCAAAAGGGCAATGACGTATTCATTCGGATCAATTTGCTTTGGTTCTCTGATTGTCACTTTCATTGATCTATTAAAGCAGGGCTTGAACATTTTGAGACAAAATGCTGCCGCTGCTGGTGAAACATGTGCTCAGATTGGTTACTTCATCCTAGACATTATTCTAGGTCTTGTTGAATGGCTTGCTCGTTTCTTTAATCAATATGCATATTCTTATATTGCTTTATATGGTGATAGCTACATTCAGTCTGCAAAAGCAACATGGCATCTAATGAGACAAAAAGGTGTTGATGCTCTAGTTAATGAATGTCTCATTGGGACAGCTTTGGGATTTTATGCTTTATTTAATGCTTATGTTACAGCTTTATTGGCCTACTTATACTTAAAATTGACTAAGCCAGATTATAACTCTGATGGTGATTTTTATGCACCTGTTATTGCATTTAGCTTTGTTATTGCTATTCAAATCTCCAATATTGTTACCCAACCATTAAAGTCTGGTACATCCACGTTCTTCCTTGCTCTTGCTAAGGATCCTGAAATCTATCAACAGAGCTATCCTAATAGATTCCAAAAAATCGCTGAAACTTATCCAAATGTCTTTGATAAGTTAAGAAATCGCTAAATGTACTATGAATTAATTAATTATGAACATTGTTAAACTTTTTTTTATATAATCTAATCCACTAATCAATAAATCAATAACGTCCACTCTGGAATCTTGGTGTAATATTCTTTCTTGAATACCAATTAACAAAATCCTTCAAACTTACTCTAATTCTTCTGAAATCTCTAGAAGTTAGAGACGTCGAGATTGTGGTAATCAACTTATGACGTTCTTGGTCTGAAACAGAGTCAGTAGGTAATAAATTCAAAGCATTATTCACCCAACTCACTCCGATTTCAGGGGATGGTGCTAATCTTATAGTTTTAGCTAATAAGTCAGAAGCATCTTGATGCGCATCACTAGGGAACTTGAAGATCAACCCTTTCAACACTTGACTAATTAACACACCACCATGTTCACCAATAAAAGTTCTAACCGTCAATTTCACCTCTTCTGGCACTTCATCATAAACTGAGATTGGTGGTGTATCGAAGCCCCATGATACGAAGTCAATCAAAAAATGTAATGTAACAATTAATGGTTCAACTTTCTCCAAGTCCAAAGCCAACAAAGATACTTCAAAAACAGGTTTTAGCAAGTCGGATAAGAAAAAGTTCACAGTGAAAAACATGATGATATCGTTCATCATGCTAGAAAAGTCTTCGATCAAATCTGGAATATTGCTTGGTTTGGCATCTTTGAAAACAACCATAAAAGTAGTTATTTGCTGGTAAGCAAAGTGCCAAATAGATTTTTTAGTGTCTTCAGGAACATATTCATCACCAAATTCTCTAATAATAGCACCTGAAACCCATAAATAACAACCAAATCTGGTGCCTTGGAATCCTTCGACCAATGCACTGGCAATAGAAGGCAAAATAGGCGTCAAGAATAAGTTGAAATTTTGTACAATGGTTTTTGTGAATTTCATACAGCGCTCAGAGACTTTGACTGAAGAACCATGGGCGTTCAATAATCCCAGTACAACAGGCCATGTCTCAATGATCACATTAGCAATAGGATCCTCGTTGGAATTCAAATCACGAGGTTTCAAAACATCTAGTAATTTTCTAATGATTTCAATTTCATCTGCAATGGACTTATATAGGCCCTCTGAACCTTTAACTGTACTATAGCCATTAAGGTTTTCTAAAACAGGTGTTAAAAACAAAGTTGTGGCACCTGCAATGTTGGATGCATCCTGAGTCGCAAGAACATGAGCAACACCTTCAGTGATATCATAAAGGGATTGAATTTCGATTGATGAGTTGAAGACATTGTAGTAAAACTCATATAATTGTTCGATGAAACTTGTTAATAATTTGGAACAGTCCTGACAAATGTACATCAAAGCATGTGAGGCTGCGCTGATTATTTCTGGGTCTGAAGCATGGAAGCCATTAAATATATAGTTAAGTTGTTTTTCAAGGTAATCTGAATGTTGAGCAGTCCATTCAGTATATCTTCCCAAAACTAAGGTGGCAGCGTATCTAATTTTAGTGTTCTCAGGCAATTGAACTAACAGGTCCATAATCTGGGGTAAAACCTTATTCTCTTTTAGACTTACTTCCTTGGCCATGGTTCTTAAACTAAATAATGGAGCTTCAACCTCTTGCCATTTAGGAGATGGTGATGTTAACGCTGTTCTAATTTTTTCATATGGGATTGTAAGAGCAGCTGATGATCCAACAACTGCTGTACAATCCTTCAGGACATCACCCATATCATATCTGAAATCTTTGAATTTGTCTTCTTCTTCACTGTTGGAGAAAAGTTTGTCAGTTTCGGCTCCATCTGGGTATTTCAAGTGATGGATCATAATGTGGATCAATTGTGTATAGATTGGGCGGAAAGTTTCTCTAGCTTCCTTGAATCTATCCAGAGTGATCATTTGTTTTAGAGTATACCAGAAGTAGAAGGTATATTTGACAATGTCCAAATCTTCATCATAAGCGGTACATTCTAGTAAGATTTCAACCAATGATTTGAAATCCTGAGGAGCTTTGGCTATCAACACATGCCATGATTCACCAGCTTCAACAAATAATCTAACCAGACTTCCAAACACATCTGGGTCATCTTTGTATTGTTGTATTAATGGTTTCAAAAGGATTACTTGCTGGAATAGTGCTTGGATGAGTTGTAAGCTTTGAATGTCTTTACTTTCCCTGATAATTGAGACTAAACATTCGACGGCTTTTTCAAAAGAATCTTCCTCTTGCAAAGACTCAAAAATGATTTTAGTTAATGAATCAATAGTTAATAATTGTTCAATTGGGATTTCCCTGATCCATGAATTCAAACAGTCTAAAATCAAAGCTTTGGCTTGGGCATTTGAAGTTGATTGAGAGTAGTTTGATAGTAAGAGCAGAACTTTTTCAACATTTTCAACTATTAACTCTTCAGTTCTGTTTCTAAATTCTTCATCGGTTAATGGGGTTCCTTTTGGATCAAGTGATTCTTCAGGAAGAATTTTTAAGAATTCTAATAAAGCTGGGATATTTGATTGCAGTTTGGTGGTTAGTTCTTCAATTGTATTGTTCCATGTCAAATATTGAATAGCTAGCTTAGCCAAAGCCACTGATAATTGTGTAGTTATAGGTTTGTTTGATTCACTGTATTTAATCAAAAATTGGACAGTGGAGTCTTTTAGAGCAGGCAAAGATTCTTGAGGTATTTGATGTAGATCATATGTTAGTTTATTTCTCAAAGTCTGAGCAGCAAACATCTTCATCTCAAGAGGATATGAATCCTCAGCTAAAATAGAGTGAACAACATTCCAAGCGTCTGGCGTCTTTTGGAAATCTTCAAGATAGTGAAGAGCCGGAGCTTTATCAACATTGGAAGAACTCATTGAAGCCAGTGCCTCTTGGATCCGGGAAAAAACGGTAATATCGCTCATGAAGTTTTAATACTGTTATGAACACAAAGTAACGGGGACACTGAGCTCAAAAGTGTCTAATTATACGGTTATGTGTTGGTGAACTACCAATTAGTTTTGCAATCAAAACGAAAAAAATAACAAAAATAAAAGTCACATTACCCGGATCACTGCCCATTTTTTATAACAAATGAAAATTGTAAACAGAGCTAACTGGTGTTGAGAGTCAGTGCCTTGCTGCTTAAGATGTCAGGTAAAAACCAGAAGAAAGTGGTATGTTGACTGTTGTGGGAATATTTTAGCATTATTGCCTTTTGCTGCTTTCTAGTATGCGAAATACTAACATTTTGACTGCAGTTAGTTCCACCAATCAATCTAATCTTTAAATATCTACAACAACAGGCAACAGTAACTGTATGGCTGTTCGAGCAAGTTGATTTCAGAATTGAAGGTAAAATAAGGGTATGTTTAGATCCTCATCATATGCGCTTTGTCTTCGTTACTAATAGTCTTAATAGGGGTTCGATGAGTTCATGAATATAGTGATAGACCAGGCATTTGAAGTAAGTCAAAAAGATGGAACCAGAACTGAGCTTGGAAAAATTTTATTGAAAGGTGATAACATAACGCAAATATCAAGCCTGGATGTTTAGAAGGACGGGATGTTGAAACTTAAATAACTCAATAAATGGATATGAAGCTGGATGATTATGTAAGATAACTAATGACTTGCAGGCTGAGAAAGAACAGTTAAAATACTTAAGGTACCATTTAAACCGAGCAGACTGTAGGCCTGTACAGCTTTTCCAGATGTTATAGGGAAGAATTGATAGATTTTGCACTTTTTTCTTTTCTGGAGATTTATCCCGCAACTGGCTGGGGTGTGGAACGCGTTAATTCCACAAATTAGCATCTCTCTCTCTCGATGGAGCATGTCAGTGCTTGCTGGAACTTGTCTAATCGTTGTAGGTTTCATTTTTAAATTCCATTCAGTATAAAACTCCTAAGCAATCCCTAAAAAATGTAGATAAGATCATTATTTGCCCATTTTTAGGACGTTTCTGCCTACTGAAGACTTGCTCGTGTTTCTTGATATTTTTTTCTTGGTTTTTTCACCGAGCACTGATTAAACTTACTGAAACAACAACAATAAACTTCTTTACCAACACATCTAAGAGCCCTGAGCCCATTAACAAGGCGTTAGTATATCTAATTTGGAGACGAGTTCATTTTGTCGCCTGTTATTTCCTTTTCTCCAAATCTACCCGCTGTTCAAGCAATGTTTCTCTCCAAAAGGTTACAGAGATATCTTATTGTGGTAGCATCTCTTGTCTTGCTGATCTATCTCACAGTGCTTTATTCCTGGGACTCACCAATTAGTTTCAGCAGAGCCACTGGTCATTTTACCACGAATGATAAGAAGTTAACGGAAAAGGGATATAATTGGGTCTTTAAGGTTATCACAGAAAACAATCCTTCAGTAGGCCCATTAACCAAATACAAAAATGACAAAGCAAAGCAAAAATTTGCAACTGACACTGATTTCGTCTTCTCAAAAGAATACTTGTCCAATTTGTTGGAAGTTAATGAAACCACATTCCAACTTTTGAAGAAATCACACACATCCTATGTAACTGGTATCAGTCTGGACAAACACACACATTACTCTAGTGAATCTGTCACACCTACTGGATATGGTATTGTTTTTGTCGGCGGTGGTAAATTTTCCTGGTTATCTTTACTCAGTATACAGCAAATCAGAACTTTAGGATGCAATTTACCAATTGAAGTCTTCATTGGTAACGAGGCTGAATATGAGGCTGAATTTTGTGAGAATATTCTCCCAAAGTACAATGCTCGTTGTTCAATATTATACGAAGAAGTTGGTGACATTACTGAGAAATTAGGAACTAAAATCACTGGTTATCAGTATAAGAGTTTAGCCTTCCTGATTTCAAAGTTTGAAAGACTTTTATTCCTCGATGCTGATAATATCCCAGTGAGGGATCCAACTCCTTTATTCACTTCAGAAGTTTTCAACAAACATGGTTTAGTTTTATGGCCAGATGCATGGACCAGGACTACCAATCCAAAGTATTATGATATTGCTTCCCTGGGTGTTACTAATGAAATCGTCAGAGGTCCACATAAGGGATCAGATGGTGAATTAGATTTAGTGAGAGATGTCTCTTTCCATGATTTTAAAAATACTCTACCAAATCCTACAACTGAAAGTGGTGCTATTTTAGTTGATAAGACTAAACACAAAAACTCTTTACTATTGTCTTTATATTACAATATATTTGGGCCTCATTTATACTATTCTTTATTCACTCAAGGTTCTGCAGGGGAAGGAGATAAAGAAACATTCATTGCTGCTGCTACTGTAATGAAACAAGACTATTATCAAGTTCAAGAAAGATTCAGATTTATTGGATATTTTTACAACAATGAATTCAGCAGTAAAGCACTAGGCCAACATGACCCAATTGTTGATTATGAGAATTTCCTTGCTGGCTCACATTTGGATGAATATAATCGTCCTGTACCGGCTGATACAGCAGTCAAGCCTCATATTAGTTTCATGCACTTGAGTTACCCTAAACTTACGCCTCATTTGCTGCTGGTTAAAGCACCTGAAATTGTGAAGCCAGATGGAACACAACTAAGATTATATCCTTCTGTTACAAGTGACGCTGGTTATGATTTTGAATTGAGAATGTTTGAGATTCTGACTTCCAATCTATGTGAAAGTTATGATGGGCCTTCTCCTGTTACTGAAAGGCTAATTGGAACAAGACTCAAAGAATTCAAGGACCAAAATCCTGATGATTATTGTCCTCAGTTCATTTCACATATCAAATTCTTGAGAGATAACCCTGAAAACACTACTTGATGCGCAAATTATTAAGACTTGGTACTTCAACTGATTTCGAGGCATATAGAGAAATCAGATAAAAAGTTAAATGGGACATTATGGTACTGTTTTTTTGATTAAATTCATATTTGTATATTCTATAACGCATTTCTAAGGTTCTCAATAGAATTCCA
This sequence comes from Wickerhamomyces jianshihensis, assembly GCA_030562945.1. Classification (NCBI taxonomy): domain Eukaryota; kingdom Fungi; phylum Ascomycota; class Saccharomycetes; order Phaffomycetales; family Wickerhamomycetaceae; genus Wickerhamomyces; species Wickerhamomyces jianshihensis. Next base: position 79,279 of record JAKUAH010000005.1, read on the forward strand.
GAATAATGCAATTGCATTAGTTGGTCCATTCAAAACTCCGGTAGTGTAAGACCAATGGTAACTCAATACATCATCTAATATCTGTTTATTTGACAATTTTTGTCCACTAATTAGGGTTCTCAAAGAATCAATAATGTTGTAAGCAAACCAGAATCTACATGAATACGCGTAGTACCAATCAGAAGTGGAATTGACGCCATCATTCTTGTGATGTGGTAATAATAGGTGATTCAATGAATTTGGTAAGAAATCATGAGATATGATAAAAGCTAAGTTCTCAAAGACCTGGTATGATGCGAAGAGGGCAAATGTTATGAATGAGTGGAGTTTTGGGGATGTATTGATTGAACCTAATTTTGAGACTGAGTTATAGTCCTTCAAAAATGTTGAAATGTATGGCACAATACCAAAAATGTTAGAAGCTATTCTTATATCTGAAATGTACCCATATATTCCTTTAAATGTTTTGATCAGATGTTTCTGTCTTTCCGATAGCTTAAGTTCATTGTCATGGTCATTGGGTTTCTTCGCTATCAGTGATAATCTGAAAAGAATCTTCTTTAAAAGAAGCTTTAACTTTGGGTAGTTCCTTACTATCTCAGATGCCAAAAGGAATGAGCTTGAAATCAATCCAAGGACTGTATCTTGGTTCCCTGATATAAAACTGTGGAGTTTGTCATAAGTTCTATGGTCTAAAAGAGAGGGAGCTTTCTCAACTATGAGCTGAGTTTGTCGAATGACCATTTATTATCGCAGTCAAATGAGTGAAGAAGTACCGAGTATACTTTTCTCAGTTCAAGTTGATAACGAGACTATTGAGAATGAACTTCCGTTTAGTTCATAACCTTTGGCCGAAATAATGCTTCCATATCCCCGTCGCAACTTCGGGGGTACAAGCACCGCCTAAAGATAATTATCTTCCCGCCTAGCGCAATTTCCTTCGGTAAAAAAAATTTCATGTGGAGACTTCAAGAATTGGGAGTGAGTGATTGTCAGAGGAAAACAAGTTTTCACACCTCTCTCTTTTGAACTGATCGACTTCTATGAATACTTTGACTATGTATCATAAAGCTTGAGAAGCTCACACATATTAATTGTTAACTCAGACAAAGTTAAAAATTATTGAAAAAAAATGCCTCCTGCCAGAATTGAACTAGCGACCTTTGCATTACAAGTGCAACGCTCTACCACTAAGCTAAGCAGGCTATTTTTCTGTTAAAAACGACGTTTTCAATTCTCAATCCATCTTTGGTTATGAGCGCTTGGACTCATTCCGCAATTTAACGAAGTGGGGAGGCAGGAAAATCGGAGAATCATGTCTCTAGTTCGATTCCTAATTTTCTATTTGGCTAAATGATACCTCTGTTCACTGGAGACAGATCACTGGAGATAAATCATTGGAGAAAATTACTGGGGACAAATCATTGGAGAAAATTACTGGGGACAAATCATTGGAGACCAATCATTGGATTTTCAAATCAAAGTCACATCACTTGCTGCAAGTGCCAGCTCATTGAAAACCATGGAGCACGTTCAGCATTCAAATATTCTTTCCCTATAAAATATGAGATTCAACTCCGAAACTTGAGAATAGATAACACATTGGAGTTACTCCACCTAAATAAAAAGATATGAACTTCAAACGTTGAGGTTGGATTAAAGTAATAATCGAATTGAACGACTGTAGTATATTTGCTTCTAGACGGTTCTTCTGTAGTATGGGCACGGAAAGCATCATATTAGATTAGTGGTCTGAGTTCTATGCTTTTCTCCCGACCATAGATAGAATGGATTGGCTTTTTTACTACTTAGAGATAAAGGGGCTCCGCTCGAGGCTGATTAAATTTCAAACAATCAATTGAACAAGGGATTTAATTTATGTTATTTGTTTATGAAACGTTCTTTACAGGCAGAAATAAAAACAGATAATAATCCCTTCAGCATATGTTGAACATTGATTGAGTTTCGTAGGCTTGAGAGCTTTTTACTTTTATTGGTAAATCCACTGTTTGAGGGTATGGATTTCTTCATGTTATATATATTCAACATCAACTAATAGTATCATAGATTCTCGTTAAAAGTCAGAACCCTAGACTGGCTAGTTTGCGATTTAATTATATCATTCAGTCTTTTGAAAGGTCTAATTGCATCGTAAAGTATTCACTCTAGTCCTACTTTCAGAGATAGAGATAAGTTCAACTAAATTAAATAGCATCTCCCTTGGTTCTTCCTTCTCTTTGTTAGGACTACCCAATTGGTTATCAATTGGGCTCACACACCAGTTCGTCTTGCAATGGAAACTGTCTCTAAACCTTCAATTCTTGGACCTTTGCCTAGCACTCACCTATCGTTTGAAACTATTATATTATTTGAGTATACTCACACCTTATCCAATGGCTCCACCAACCTCTGGAGACCTTAATAATGAGTCTTTTGAGGTTATTGATCCTTTACTCTTTGATGATATAGATGCTGATACTACCTGGCATGTGACAGATCTAGATAGAGCTTTTGACTCGAATTCAAGTGATGTAATTTTTGATAAAACAGCTGATGATAATAGTGAGCTTGACCTTTTAAGCAGAGCATCTGACTACAGTGACTCCAGTTACAATCCTGATGATTTGGTTATTGATAATTCTCATAAGTATATAAACTGTGAATTTGAAGCTCACAATAAGCTAGAAGGTCCTCCACCAATTCTAAAGTCATCAATCCCTGGGAAATCAAATGCTTCAAACAAGAAATCCAAATACAAGTATGAATCTTTAAAGAACAAAAGAGGAAAAGATACGAATGATTCTATAGATATTGATAAGGATTCTAAAATATCTGATTCCCAAAGCGGTTCATATGGTCAATTCAACCTAGTTGAGAACAAATACGAGAGATTTGAAATCAGTTGGCCTATGACTCGTGAGAGAGTTGAAAAGGCGAGGAGGCTCAAAGTTTCAGAGATAATGGAAAAACATAAAATTGGTGAGAAGGATGCTGAAACAAAAGTTGCTGAAGTGTATGAAAGTGAATTCTTCAAGAAAGCCATGGACCTTTTTATCAATCCACCAAAGAAGTTTGAAGAGAAGCTTAAAGCTATTCTATGTGCCATTAAGAAAGCAACAACTTTCAAATTAACTAATGAACCACTTTTAAGTTTATTTGGTGTCAAAGATGATGGTGCATATGCTTTGGTTAGAACGTCCTCAGGCTATTTTAAAGATCCCCCCATTGTTAATCCATTAATTGATTTAGGTTGTATCAATGGATTAAAAAGTGTGTTCAGACAAACAACTAAAGAAGAACTTCTTCGAAAATCTAATGAAGGACAGCTAAAAGTTGTAAGACCTAGCAATTCATTTTTTCTTTTCAGCATTGTCATCAAACATGCTATTTATCTATGTGCACTGGTTGATGCTTTCACTAAAAGAGAAGAAATGGAGGTGGGGGAATTGAATCCGATCACAGATGAAGAGATCAAAAAAATTTATTTCTTCCAAAAGAACTCAAATGAATTCAAAAGTGTTTCAGCTGCAATTTGGCTAACAGAGGAAGAATCTGTGAAAGATAAGATTAGAGATTTCTATCAAAAAGTTGAGAAAATACATCATTCAAAGGTCTTTGAAAACTATAAGTATCAGCCAAAGAGTACAAAACGCAAAGGAAAATCTACATCATCTAAATCTAGTTCAATTAGGAAGAAAAAATTTGGATCACCTAGGAAATTTTAAATAAGCTGGCTTACTCAAACTCGGTATGAAGATGCTCTTCGTTATTGAATCTGATACGTTTCTGTGTATCCAACATTTTATTCTTTCAAAAATTCTTTCCAAATCTCTGTTAAAAAAAATTTTTCCCTTTAGAGTACTCTTCAACTTAATCACTTTTGCTGCATTCAGTATTACTGTGAGTTGATTCTGTTTAATGGAAGTTTTATATATTTTTATTGTAAAATGAGGCAAATTAGACAGAAGTATCTCTCGGTCACATGACAATAAAACGATTTTTTTCCAAAATAGGAAATATTCCACTTATGCTTTTTCCCACGCCGGGTAATGAGTTTCTAGTGAAAAACAATTTTCTGGTGAAAAAAAATGAAAAATTACTGGAAATTTAACACAAATAAAGCGTACAAGTCCAGAATTTGGAGATTTTCAGAAGACAATTGTTGATAGTTAAGTGTCTTTTGTAAGCTTCCTTACCCTGTTGACATATATCACAAAAACTTTGGGTTGAATAAAACTAGATATTCACCGAAAACATGCTATTTTCCAGATCATTCCAAATAAATCAACTGGAGACTTTAAACAAAGCCTTCTTCTCCACATCAAGAGCGGTACTCAGTACAACAACAACAACAAAGAAAGTCCTTTCTGAAGAGGAAGCCAGTAAATCTGCTGTCCTAGTTGCACTACATAAGAGACTTAACCTATCTGATGACTTCAAGTTGAACACCTTAGCAAGAGCCTTAACATGTCGTTCAACCAAGAATGAACTAGCAGATAATTACAGTTTAAACATCTTGGGTAAAAATTTCTTATCATATTACACTTCAGAATATCTTCTTGCTAAATACCCAAGATTACCTATTCCTGTTCTAAATACAGCAGTTTCTTCATATATATCAACTGAATCATTATACAGTGTTGGAAAGCATTCCTGGGGTATTGAAGTGGATGAAACCTCATCTTTACAAAAATACTTAAATAAAGAACCAATAGATTATAGTTATGGTAAACTAAGATTTTTACCAATCAATCAAACAAAAGAAAAAGGTGTTACCCAAATAAGTTCTTCTGCTAAAGATGAAATCGATCCAGTTGCAGCTTATGGTTTAGCAGTCAGATCCATTATTGGTGGTATCTATGCCAGTTCAAAATCTGAAGAATTAACAAAGAAATTCATTTATGATCACATATTATCTAGAAAATTAGATGTTTCCACAATGTTTGAATTTGAACAACCTACAAGAGAATTATCTAGATTATGTAAAAGAGAAGGTCTTGAAAAACCAGTTGCTAGACTATTAGCTGAGAATGGTAGAAACTCAAACGCTCCAATCTTTGTCGTTGGAGTGTTTAGTGGTGAAAACAAACTTGGTGAAAGTTATGGTGCCTCTTTGAAAGAAGCTAAGATTAGAGCATCTGTTAATGCTTTAAAGAACTGGTATCTATACAAGCCAGTTAACCCTCTGGTGCCGAGTGATGTGAACTACCAGGCTTCAATCATTGATCATGGTATTGTCATTGTTTGAGGTCAAGAGTTTTCATCTCATTATCATTCCCATGTACATAGGCTTAAATCATAATTAAAATAAAATCATAAAAAAACTTGTATTCATATCATCACGCACATAAATAACCAATATATCGCCTTGAAAGTAGAAATGTTAAAAGAATAAAAAAAACAGAGAAAGAGGATTAAAAAAAAAATGTGACACCAAAATTATTGGAGTATAAAATAAATGAAGAATGGGATTTCAACATCTAGTTTTTTTCAGATAGTAAAGATTCTTCATCTTCTTCTTGTAACTTCAATGCTTTTCTAGCTTTGACTCTTTTGACAACATGGAAGGCAACAGATAACAAAGCAATCAATGATAGAGCACCAAAGACACCTGAACCAACAGCACAAACAGCTTGTGGATCATTTGCAATTCTGTTGAATGATTCTTTGTAGTTGATGGAAGAAACATCTTGATATAATTCTTGAGAGAATTGTTTGATTGATTCAAACTGTGATGGTTCACCAGATTTCTCTTGTTTGTGATTCTTGTTCTTATGTTTACGGTCTTTGTTCTTGTGTTTTTGAGATTTAGTACAACCTTTTTTAGCACCATGTTTTTGAACTTTAGAAATTTCATCGTGGTGTTCCTCAGTGTCAAGAATTTTAACTTCAGTGATTTCATTATCATTTTGTTCTTCACCATTATGGTTTTTGTAAAATTGAATAATTTTATCAACTGGGACACCATGACTTTTAGCAAATTCTTCAATTTGTTCAAGTGTAATGAAATTACTCTTTTTCAAATCAATTCCATCAGCTTTCAATTTTTCAGCCTCGTCATTTGAGATTAGTTTATGGAATTTATGAGCTTTTCCCTTAGAGAACTTCTTTGGTTTACCAAGACCAAAACCTTTAGCTCTACCTTTATGGTGTTGAGGTTTTACAGAATGATGTTTAGGAGAACGGTGCTCATCTTTAAATTGATTGAATGAAGGCTTCTCTTGCTCAGATTCCTCAATAGATAAAGTTTCCTTATGTTCATCGTCTGACTCCAAGGTTTGGGCTTGGACAGCTTCAGCTAGTTCTTTTAAAGAGTTAAATGCATCTAAATCAACATTTGGAATGTTTTGGACTTCTGTGTTACCTTTCTCGTCAACTTTGATGACTTTGACGTTCTGATTATTTCAATGTTAGCAAAGTTCTAATATTGGGGGGGTGGGGCGAAATTGAAAACTGGCAACCCAACAAAGGGCCGTCAGTTTAAAAACCCACAAGAAAACAGATCAAACATACGGCATGGATTGGGAGTGCAGAAGCGACAGCGAGTAAAGTTAAAACTGGTAAAACTTTCATTTTTATTTGTATTTTATCTAATTAGATTATGAGTTGTATTTTTTTTACGTGGAACTTGTTTCTTCTTATAATTTTAAGGAGAGGAAAACTGACTAAGCCGCTTAATCAATTACAGAATTCTAAGCCAACAAAATGTCATGACAAACTACAAAGATATATAGAAAACCATTCCAAATAATCCAACCGTTGTCACCATTAAAAGTTTTTGTATAAAAAAAAAAGATCCCCCCCAGTTTAACTTCTAGCTCCCCTATGGTAAATGCATTATCTCTCAGGCTTAAAAACCGTCAATGTCGTCAAGATCATCGTCTCCTAAATCATCGTCTTCGTCCAGAACCAAATCACCGTCTTCCTCCTCTTCTTCTTCGCCATCTTCACTCAGGGAACTAACATCGCTTAATTCTTCCTCCTCTTCATCACTATCGTCCTCATCACCTATCTTAAGATCAGCATTCGAAGCGTATTTTTTGACATATTCTTTAATTCTAGTCTCGTAAGAGTTCTTATCTTTCTGCATTAGTTGGGCAGCTTGAACATTTAAAGGGTCTGCAGCATTAGGGTAGATCAATAACTGTGGTAAAAATACTTCAAAAATATTAAAAACATCAAACATTGGAGACCAAGTTTGATTAATAACATCAAGACAAACTGAGCCTGAACTTTCTTCAATATTTGGATGAAATATCTTGTTTTGAAACCCTATAGATGGTGATTTGTATGGGTATTGATCTGGTAATTCAACATGAATCTTCCATGTACCTCCTTCGAATGGTGCTAAAGTAGTTGTTTAGTTAGTGTCTTTATTTTTTTTTTACGATTAAATCATTAAAAGTAAAGATACTCACAGTCTTTTGGACCTTTAAATTTCACAAAAAATTCTTGCATGCTACCATTTATCAAGCTCACATCATAGTCACTCATGAGTCTAGAATTACTGCAGTTAGTTTCTGATAATAATAAGGCGATGAAATTTTAGGCAATAAAGTAAAGTTTGCCATCTCAAGGGGTTATACATACAGTTTCATCACATCAGTTTCAATTCTTCTCTTTGATGAACTATATGATTTGGTTAGTGATCTCTTTTCAAGGGTTACCAAAAATAAACTTACCTCATTGTTATCTTTGTTTCAGCTTTTTGGAATGTAAGAGTTGTATCCTTATCAAATTGTATGTCACTCAGAAGGTGTCACTCTGGTTTAAATCAATTCAAATTTTCCCTGTAAATAATATGATTCTTTACAAACTATTCGAAAATTTGTCTCTAATACTCTTTAGATGAGTCCTTGTCGTCCTTTTTATTAGATCAGTGTATCTTGTGCGTAACATTCTGAGATTTGTGTGACGTTGTTCCAACTTCACTATAATCAAGTCACTCTTCGCGAAAAGTACTTCTTTTGGATCAGGTATCCTGATGTTTAGATTTAGAACCCATACTACACAGTACACACAACTGTTCATTTTCTGTCATTATAACGGATCTGATTTACCCTTCTTAAACTATCACCACGTCATTGTCTGCATCTTTTTGTATGGCAGTTTCATTTGTTTTAGACACTAAGTAAGAACCATCAATTTTATGGTAGACCTCATTTGTCTCATCAAAAATCACCTTAACCTTATTCTCCTTTTCAAACTTTTCAATCAAGCTATCTGTATCATCAAGAGGGATATCGTCTCTCAAGAACTCTAAGCTTAGATTTTTAATCAGTTCTAGCTCTTTATTAGCATCGGTTGTTGGGTCATGTAGGGTTTTCTTCAAGTTGACTATTTCCTGCTCTATTTCACCTAGTTCAGTTTTTTGTTTCTGTATCAACTCCTTTAGTTTATTCTCATCCAATACATTGTTGAATTTAAGCTTTGTTTGTGAATCATCAAATAGTCCCAAAGCCTTTAATAATGCTTCATTCTTTTCCACCAGATCTAACGCCACAATGTTTTTCAAAGTGACAGTCTCTAATGCTTCCTTCCCCACTATTGGGATAACGTCTGCTTGTGATACGGCCATTTCTTTTGTTTAATTTTTATCAGTTTCTTTTAAGTGGTTTTGTTTATTTTGATCAACTTTTTTATTCAAAAATTGTGAAAATTCTTTGTTGCGGTTGGTAAAAAGAGAAAAAATCAAATAACTTTAGATTTCCAGTCGATTGTCTTTTGAAGATCGTTATTATCGATTTGGACTTTCTTTATTGTTGTCGCAGGAACAGAAACTAATCCAATACTTCTTTGAATTTTCTTTCCTTCTTGAATAGATTCTTCTTGGACGTTATTGAGTAATAGATTTGGATGTTTGTCTAAAGCCAATAAGATACCGGTTAAAACTCTCTCGTCTGCTGTCGTTATTTGAAGTTTTGTACCAATAATATCAGAAAGAGAAAGACTATCAATGCTGGACATTAATCAATGTTTCCTTTTGAAGTTTGACAAAAACATCTGTCTTCTTCAAGACTCAAGTTTTTCCTATTAGATAAAATAAATACATTATTTGGTTATGTAGCCCGGTAGAAATGCTGATGTCAGCCTCTGAATACCCAGTCCTTAGCGGAAGGGATCAGTTGAGGCTTCCTTTCTTTGAAGTTCAGGGTATCGAATATATCTCTATCACATCTTGAAATGTGATCAGCTGTACCAGATCGGTTAAATAATCACTATATACATATATCCAGGACAATCTATCTTTAGAACCTTGTGCGCTCATTTTAATTTATCTGAACCAATTCAAAGCCTTTACTAAGTTCCTTAAATGTCACGATTGTCCACCTTACATGAGAGAAGATGTTCTGATGAGATCTCTATTGAGCTCTTGAAAGAGAGTATTATAAAATGGGGGTTTTCAACTTTTCCAGCCTCGGAGCTTTTTTTAGCGAGTGCTGGAGTGCGCGCCCCGGAACTTACAGTAAAGAGACAGATTTAAGGCTAACCAGCCATTGTGGTTGTAGTTGTGAGAAAGATCTGGGTTTGAAGTGTTAGTGTTCGACACCGCTATACTTTTTCATAGCAGGTTGGTCGTGGTCGACGAGTGACCTGTTTTCTCCATTGCCAGCCAAACTTAGGCGCTGGGCGTTCTAGGCGGAAGAGGGGCCTTCCACTTGCGGAGTCACCCCAGCGGCAAACTCAACAAAATGCCCACATTTTACTTAAAACCTCCTGAATGAATTTTTGGCCTCTCTCACTTTCAACTATTATACACCTCTGAAATATACTATCCACCTTATCATCGCACCTATTGTGAGAAACTTGTGAAAGATCGCAAATCTCATTATCCTCTCGTTCACATCCAACGTCTTTCCCTTTAGAAGTCGCTGTCTTTCTGGAACTGTTTCCCCATTCTGCATCACAACCCTTCTCCAACAATGGCCAGAGACGTTCAAAACCACTTGTTATTCGAAGTGGCCACTGAAGTCGCTAATAGAGTCGGTGGTATTTACTCTGTTTTAAAATCCAAAGCCCCAATCACCGTTGCTGAGTACAAAGAACGCTACACCCTTATCGGCCCATTGAACCATGAAAGTGTCGCTGTTGAAGTTGAAGAATTAACAATCTCTGATCCTCATTTGAAAGCTACCTTAGACTCTATGAGCTCGCGTGGTATCAGATTTGTTTACGGTCGTTGGTTAATTGAAGGGGCTCCAAGAGTGTTATTGTTCGATGTTGGGTCTGCTTCTCATCACTTGGATGAATGGAAAACTGATTTATGGAATATCAGTGGTATCCCTACCCCAAGTGGAGATTTTGAAACAAATAATGCTATATTATTAGGTTACTTAGTTGCCTGGTTCTTGGGTGAACTTGTTCACCATGATCGTGAACGTGCAGTCATTGCTCATTTCCACGAATGGTTGGCTGGTGTTGCGCTTCCACTTTGTAGGAAAAGAAGAATTGATGTTACCACTGTTTTCACTACACATGCTACTTTATTAGGTCGTTATCTATGTGCTGGTTCTGTTGATTTTTATAATAATCTGGCCAATTTTGACGTTGATGCTGAAGCTGGTAAAAGAGGTATTTATCATCGTTATTGTATCGAAAGAGCTGCAGCTCATTCTGCTGATGTTTTCACTACTGTTTCATTAATCACTGCATATGAGTCTGAACATCTATTGAAGAGAAAACCAGATGGTGTATTACCAAATGGTTTAAATGTCATTAAATTCCAAGCTGTGCATGAGTTCCAAAACCTACATGCTTTAAAAAAGGAAAAAATCAACGATTTCATCAAAGGCCACTTTTATGGTCATTATGATTTTGACTTAGATAATACTCTTTACTTCTTTATTGCTGGTCGTTATGAATACAGAAATAAAGGTGTGGATTTCTTTATTGAAAGTTTAGCAAGATTGAACCACAAGTTGAAAGAAGCTGGTTCCAAAATTACTGTTGTTGCGTTCATTATCATGCCAGCTGCTACTAATTCCTATACTGTTGAAACTTTGAAAGGTCAGGCTGTTATCAAATCTTTAGAAAACACTGTTAAAGAAGTTCAAAACTCCATTGGTCATAGATTATTAGAACACTGTTCAAGATATCAACAGCATGGTAATGAAGTTCCATCTTTAGATGAATTGATTAGTCCTGCAGATCGTGTTTTATTGAAAAGACGGGTTTTTGCATTGAAAAGAGAAGGGTTACCACCAATTGTCACTCATAACATGAAAGATGATGCTAATGACCCGATTTTAGCCCAAATTAGAAGAGTTGGTTTGTTCAACAATCCGCATGATCGTGTCAAGATCATATTCCACCCTGAATTCTTGAATGCTAATAACCCAATATTACCTTTAGATTATGATGAATTTGTTAGAGGTTGTCATCTAGGTGTTTTCCCTTCATATTATGAACCATGGGGTTATACACCAGCTGAATGTACCGTTATGGGTGTTCCAAGTATTACAACAAATCTTTCTGGTTTTGGTGGTTATATGGAAGATTTAATTGAGAATTCATCAGATTATGGTATTTACATTGTTGATAGAAGATTAAAATCTGTTGATGAATCAATTGATCAATTAACCAATTATATGTTTGAATTCACAGAAAAGACAAGAAGACAACGTATTAATCAAAGAAATAGAACTGAGAGGTTATCGGATCTATTAGATTGGAAGAGAATGGGTCTGGAATATATCAAGGCTAGAAACTTGGCTTTAAGAAGAGCATATCCAAACTTGTTTAGTGATTCTAATGGGCAAGAATCATTTGATTCTAAAATCAAAATTACTAGGCCATTAAGTGCCCCTGGTTCTCCAAGAGATCGTAATAATATTATGACACCTGGTGATTTGGGTACATTGCAAGAAGCTGAGCTAGGTGAAGATTATTTCAACTTGCAGCATACTGTTGATGATGAAGACTTCACTCATGGATACCCTTTGACTTTGCGTGGCGATTCTGCACCTCCAAAAGAAGAAAAATCTGATTGATCAAGTTGATGTTACGCCAGTTTTATTGCGCAATAATGCTGGTTGTTGGTTCACTTGTCTCTCCTGAATCTTTGCTCTATTTTTGTATTCCACATACTTTTCAACCTTTTTTTGCTATAAATTCATAGTACGAATTTCACAATCCACGATTCATTGCTAGATTATTTGACTAACTTGAAATTATGAAACTGATAGAACTCTATTTTCTCTATAAAATCACAAGTTCAGTGTTTATCCAATGTGTCGCGTAGATAAAAATGTAATAATGGCTCTAGACTTTCAAGGACTATTACACGAACACGGTAACCTCTCGACTTGTTTTAACATCAACAGGTATTGCTTTTGCCCAGCGATTTGTGTATCCGATGAGCGATATGGTACTACAGAAGATGTATGACGGCGGTTGGCTTGCGATGTAAAGCACCGGGTCTGTTTTAATATTGTTTTAACAGAAGCAGTAAGTTGCTGTAAACTTAAACTCTATTTGATTAACCGAAATACCAAAAGGTTAAAAACAGAAAAGTAACTTGTCCCAAAATGATTAGTTCAAGATGTTACTCAAGGTCTAATTCTTAATCTAAGACAAATCAGGACAAATCCGCCCACAATTGGCGCGTTCGTGTTTAAGTACAGTAAGCAAAGATTATATAAACTTATGAAGTGTCAGCCAGGCTGTAAATCTCTTTCATGCATTACTTGAATTATCAAAGGGTTGGCCCAAATTGGAAAGACATTTTAAATTCTAACCATTCAAGCATATCAAAGAGAAGGAGCTTTAACCACTAATTATTATCAAGTTGTGAAATAATTCTTGAACTCCTTGTAACATAATTTACTTTCCCTTGTGTAGGGAATTCTACTAAAAATGTTAGTTAATTAGACAGGCAGGAACCCCTTGTGCTCTTTACGACATTTGTTACTGTAGTAATCATGTTCTTCTTTGTTGAGAAATGATAAATCCTTCGGGCAAAAAGAAGCTTCAACAGGCATTAATATGCGTTCCTTTTTTGGCTCCCTGACAACACCCAGCTTGGTGATCTTCCAATGGATATGTGGGATGATGTACATCATGTATGATATCTGCATGTTCAAAAAAATATGATTCGTTTCTACGGATTCGCGGTACAAATTTGGTTCCTTCTCTGTATCCTTTGCATGGGTTGATAGTGCCCAACCACAGTCAAAGATGAACTGTTAAAGTGTCATGTCTTCACAGATTTGCAATAAATGACAATAGCAAGAGATAGAAGTTAACAGGAAACTCAAAAGTGCTTCGCTGGTATGATTTACAGCTTATCTCGTATCGTATTCCGGATGAGGTATCCTGGCTCCTTGTTCTCTTATTTTCATGAATTTAAACTTTTGTCTTGGAATTGATCTAAGCTGGCTACTAATAGTTAGTACTCAACCCATCCTGACTAAGGACAACCCAATGGTTTCTCTCTTTAAGAATCGGCGAAAAAGGATTTGAGAGACGAATCTCCTGTTCTTCGAAACATGTGACCAAGAGATAACTGCCTCAGTTAAAAACACATATTCACATTCGGTCATAAAATTTCCAAAAGTCCCTTCTTTTCCTTTCATGTGGTGAGGAGAGAAATCGCACTTGTAGTATTTGAGCATGACCACAATCTAATGAGTTTAATATACAATACTCGTAGATAATTGACCAGCTTCAACCCCACGACCTTGACGCAAAAAAAAACTACATCAAGCATTACAGAGTTTTATCTGTATCTTATTTAATCATAACTAAAAAAAAAAAAAAAGGTATCTGGAATGTATAGGCTTCCACACTCAGGTCTATCATTGTGGGACTGTTGAAGAGGATAAAAAAACGTAACGTCGTTAGGTCTGAAAGAATATTTGATGGTATTAAATGTGTCCAACTCTATTTTAGGGACTTTGTATCTGTCTAACTTCAAGTGTGCATTGTAATGTTTCCAAAATTTGAAAAGTTCAAGTCATCAGATATTTCAGCTAAAAAATCATCAGCTGTATTCCCTATGAATAAAGTTTGATCAGATTCCGGATTCGGATATTTAGAATATTCATCACCAGATGAAGCTCCAAAAGCATAAGTAGGAATTAACTCTGATTGTGGAGTAATGTCAAGGAAGTGATCATCATCAGAGATATAATCATTGAGTGAAATAAATGTTTGATCTTCCAGTGGTGATTTGTGCAACACATCAAGAAAAGACAGATCAGATTCTTTGGATTTTAATGGTTTAAAGGTATAATCCTGTTCTGATAAAGTTGTTGGTGGCGTGAGCTCAGAATTGTCATCTTCCATTACCTGGTCTGGTGGAGTTGATGCTTGTAATGTTGGCCATTGAGTCTCATCAATTTGTGGAATTGCTATTGAGTTCTCTAGGGGTGTTTGATTAAATGGTATTGTTGCCTCCTTTATTAATGGGAAAGATTGTGGTGTTGTAAATGAAAGAACAGGTGCTAAGTTATTTGAAGGAGAAATCGAAAGCTTTTGATCTATTGAATTTGGTAAAGCACCTGCATTTTGGAGAGGTTTGGAATTCAAATCACTCAAATCATAATTAAGAGCACTCAAATCCACAGTATGATGTCTAACAGGAGTATCATTGATGTCCAAACTATTCTTATTCAAATCAAATTGGTGTGATCCCATGAATAAATCATTACCATATGGGTATGTATCAAATGGTAGAAGATCTATCTTCTTAGAAGTATCTTTTGGACTTTTAACATTAGATCCTCTTCTCTTCTTACCAGTTGGAATATCTGAAGGTGAGATTGGATCATTTTCAAAAGTCACACTTCTCTTTCTTGATGAAGCTGACCCAGATTTAGTAAATATATCATTTGAAGTTGATTTGAAGTGACTATGGTCGCCACCACTTGCACGTTTTTGTTGTCTGTAAGTTTGGGGGCGATCGCGACTTTTAATGAAATCCCAGCATCTATCACCATAGCTCTTTGGTGTCAATCCAGTAACTGATTTAAACACTCTGTGAAAATGCCAGGCTGAAAGTTTGGATTTGATTGCTAATTCTTTGAATCCGAGTACACCACCCCTTCTTTTCTTCTTACTTTCCTCATCATTATTAGACTTCTTGGTAAGGTTCTCAACAGCAGCAGCGGCAATGTGGCGACAAGCAAGTTCAACCAGTTTGAAGTGTTCAGACTCATTTCTTGATAAACGTTCAGAACCAAATTCAGAACTGGTTACTTTAACTGAAGGAACAGAGTATGCTCTTCTTTTAAGATCATTTGAATCCTTAGTGAATCCAATGGAACTATTGATTGAATCAATAGTCTTCTTGATTAGCTCAAGATTCAAAGCAGTCTTGTCAGATGAAGGATCGCAATGTTGGCAGAAAGACACTTCCTCTGTATCGATTGAGTTGAGGTTATCTAGAAATGTAACGTGCTCTTTCACTTCATCTTTTGGGTAAACGTCACAGTTAGGACGACAGATAATATGGGAACGGTTGTTAAGGCAGAAGAAGGAGTTGGTAGCAAATGGATCACTGAATTGGTATGCCTCCCATTTGGAGCTATCAGTATTATAGTAGTCCATTGTTTATTATTCTGTTTAGTAACTAATGACCATTAATTCTTGAAATGGTTATTGGAGAAATGGTGTCATTTTAAATCAATTTTGGCTGGACCGTAAAGTTTAATGCACAGATGGTTATTAATTTGTCCCGAAATTTCAAATGTCTGCCATTCTCCAACTTTTGGACAAAATTGGAAATGGTTGTCCCCATCTTGTTCCAGAATTGAAAATAGCATCTTGTCATCTAGTATACGCCACATGTATGACATATGCAATGATCTGCATACTTGCATTTATCTAGTCAAATACGCTATCTAGGTTTCTATTATGGATTTAGTTATTCTTTAAATGCTCGGCTTATATTTCGAGTTGAGGCTGGTTGCTAGCTAATAGGTATCCTACTGTAAATCCACTAGTTATTAATTATATACCAGTTGTGAAAAATCAATCGTCTACTGATTAGAAACTACATTGAGCAAGAAAGAACTCGCTTTTTTTTCTCCGCAAACCAGCAAAAACTCTTAAAAATGATGATCAGATGACGGCAATTTGTAAATTTCAACCACCAAAAGATCTCGTATAGTTTAGTATTGTCCACATCTGATGAATATCAGTCCTATTTTATATCTTTATAAATTGCAATTGTTTATTATTGTTGTTTATGACGTTTGATGCCAAATAGTGTGTAATGAGATAGGTCGCATGAACTTGGTACCTGGCCCTGAGGGCTGACGTTGTTCTTTTTTTTTAAAGACAACTGTATGTCAGCTGCCTATTTAGGTACCACAATCAGGTGATTATTAGTATTTGAAGATATTTGAAAGTAAGGCATCAAGACATCACTATTGTTCAATCCTCCCCCTCTTGGTGGAGATAAAAAAACGCATTGACCTGACTTCTTGGTCGGATTTTTTCGCGTTTTGAGGGGTGTACTGAAAGTTGGAGCATAAGTCTGGAAATAAAGGGAATTTAGTCCACATAATAAGTCCCCGTTCTTCTAGAAAACACCCCCTACATTACTGTAAGGCATCAAAATAATGTGCTGCCTTTATTTATCAATCAGTATAAGCATTATACGATACAGTTATGCATGGCCATAACATAGGTGAACTGGAAAGATTACAAAATTTGATTAGTTCCTCAAAGGACATGATGAAATCCTGAGATATTCTTTGGGCGTCAAATAATAATAAATTTGTGAAACCCCCAATTGAGATCAAAAAAAAGTCTCCACTTCAAATTCCAAAAAAACACTTTTGGAGATGACTACTTTTTGAGGCCTTTGAGATTAGGTTTGTTAAATAGCATGACAACTACCCCAGCCAACATAGAATGAAGATCACTTCCTGTGTGTTGTACTCTGTAAGTTAATTCTCCTGACTAGACCGTTTATGGCTGTAATGTTTAAATTTCCTTATTTTGTACCCCATGATCTAACCATGCAGTTACCCTTCAGATAAAAATATGATTACAATAAGATAAGAAGATGGCTTAATCAGAGAACGAACGTGTTCCTCTATTCAGAATAATAAAACTAATTTAGTTGAACTGGGTCTGGTTTTAGTCCCCACTTGTGACTTCGCTCCTTTCAAGTTATTTCCAATATTTTCTGACCTTGTATGTGTGTGTGTGTTTTTCTTTAATTCTTAGCACTTCTTTTTTCAGGCAGTGCACTGGCTCGGCGATGTTGTTGAAGCTCATGACGTAATCAAAAATATAGAAAATGTCCTTTTCCATGAGTTTCGATGGGTTTCCATACGGACTTTTCTTGAGTAATGAATTATATACGTATTGAATATCGAATGAGTATAAGGGCCTATTTTAATGAAACTTGTTGCGTAGTAGCATTGTGAAAAAAACATAATATTCACCCAATTAAGATTTCAGTATCTTATACACCCTGCGGTTCGGTCTCCACTACTCTTACTGAACATGAATAGCACTTATTATTTTTTTAGGTCTTGACACATAAATGGTACCAGTATCATCAAAAAAAAAGGTGGCAACAGCGGGCTCCAAATCTGAAATGGATTATATAATCAATTGGCTTTTAATACTATCCTGTGAATAAAGTTGATATTAAGCCTCTTACTTCTGTTAGGAATTTATCCAAGCTTTGACAACTCTTGCCATGCCCTATCAAGCTATTGCCACAACTTATACTATTTCGTTATTATGAAGAAACGATAGAAATGCTAAATTTGGTGACGCCAGATCAGCCTTATTTGTAAATCATGGATTATGAGTTTTTTGCACTGGGCAATTTGTTCTACGTTTACCTGGCTTTCTGGTGAGTTCAAGAAGTTTCAAATTCCTTGAACGCTCGTTAAAAGCATTGTGGCACAATATCACTGCACCCCCATCGTATATTACAGCTGGTAACTAGATTTAAGAACTGACTAAAATTCTGGCTAAAAATTCTGAGAGCCTGGAGGAAATTCTATCCAGCTTTACCAACATATCTGTTATCTGTCACTTGCGATGATGATGATGATGATGATGATGATGATGATGATGATGATGATGGTGGAAATTCGAAACTAAATTAAGATAACAGCCATCTGGTTAGAAATTGAAGCAAATCCTGTATGTTTCTAGATCAAGCTTAATAGACTCTCTTCTTGATGCTGAAACCCTAAACCAGCAATATTTTAATGTATAAACAAGTAAACAGGAAAAAGACTCAAAAGACTCAAAAGAACTGCTGTTTGGAGTTACCATGACAATCAATTTTTGGCTGACGTAATTGTCTCAGAAAGATAGTAGATCTTATCCATGAAATTTCCACTTAATTAGTCTTTGCAGCATGCATAATCTGCTAATCAATTTAGGCAATTATTCTGCAACTCAATGCATTACATCCGGTACATCGAAGCATAAAGGACGACCAAGGACTGATGACTTCGTCTTAGTTCTGCGATTTTGAGTGGCTTTTCCTATTCTAGGTCACCTTGGGCTAACCTAAAACAGCTACAATGCACTAACAATTACAAGTATATACCTGCCCACACATTCTATATTTTAATTTCTATACTCCATAATCAACCGTTTCTAGACCTCATAAGTTCTTATTCATATTCGTTTTCAACTCGACCACTAGTCAACAATAGCAACCGGCTTCTGTATCCTGAGTAAAGCTCCAGAACTGAGCATCCATATGCAACTACCTGATTGTCTGGTCATGTGATTATGTAAGTATGTAGTTGTCCATGCAATGGCATCATCCTCTCACTGCAAGGGAAGTTTCCGCTACATGTGCTAACCTCTTCAAAAAAGCCGATGCCAGATTTCACACTAGGTAGGTATCTTACAATTCCGCAGAGTTCACCAATATGAAAGCAATTACAACGCTACAAATAGGCAGTATTTTTTCAAGGTGTCAATATTCTACCCTATTAACTAAAAGGTTGAAAATAGCAGAGCAACTCTTTTGAACATCTAAAAATACATTAAAGTTATCACAAAACCCAATACGAACAAAGCATGGAACTCTCTTTATCCGTAAATAAAGCAAGAAGCGCCTTGGATCATAATACATTGATCTGATCGGTTTTGAAGTAGAAACTTCCTCGTATGCATTATTTGCGCTAATTGGTTGAGCAGAGCTCTGTGAAGAGCGTTTTCTTGTCTGAGGCCACTAGCCCATTTAAGTTGGCGCTGATAGTTTCGACTAAACCGTAGTTTGTGATACACGAGAGACTTATGGAACATTGAAGCATGTGTAACAAGGTTTATCTCGACCTTGAACTGAAATTCCGCTGGCAGTCTATTAAATAGTTGTACTATGAGATATCGTCAATTCGAGACTTTAGCTTTTATGTTGGAATCTCTTGACAGAGCAAGTTACAGGCACATAGAGTTGGTTTTATCTTTTAAGTTCTTGCTATCGGGTTGTAGCCTGCTGCTGTAGAGAGATATTCCGTTCCTGATGCCACTCTCAAATTTCCGCTCAACAACTGTTGGCTCTCGCAAACCATGGTACTCCTGGTAAGAAAACCATTCTTAACATGTGGACCTATGTATATGCAAATTCTGTAATATCAGCTTGCCGTTATCTTGAAACTCATTGATCTATGAATCTAGCAGCGGATATCAAGCAACGAACAAACAGCCAATATGCATTGTAGGTTTCCAAAGCTTCTGATTATAGCTATTTTCTTGGTTGTATTTTTATCGGCTTTAACGGTTCCTGTTGGTTAGAACACAAATCCCACTAATCAACAACACATTAAAACAAATTAAATCGTTGAAATATACTATCCGTAATAAAATTTATTTCTGTAATTATCAGTCTGTACTTTAAGAGCTTAATTAACAATAAAAGAAAATTTATTTAATGTTGATTTATTATTTTGCAATGCGCTATTACCTTTTGATATTTTAAAATATTGAAAACAAGTCAGTCAAACTTTTAAACATTTATAATAATATTTATTCATTTATATCAATAAAACCGAAAATAAGACTTCGAAACTATAAAAACAAGTAGTCAAATGATATCTTATCATATTCATCTAAAAATTCCTCTTACAAACTTTATAAACACAATTTTTATTTGCTCTCTATACCTGTTTTGGTTTGGTAAGAACCACACAATTGAACAAAAACAAAAACAACTAAAGAAATAGTTATCTTAACTTATATTGTAACAGTTAGACTTCTTAGTGGCAAATTGTGATGATTTCGCAGTTAGTCGAGCTAGTTAAACGACATGATGAGCTGCACTATGCAAATGTGAAGTTTGGTTACTTAATTCTTCTCTTGAGTGGTATTCATGTGTTGATTCTGTGGCTGGCTAAGGTTATATACCTAAGAAAATGGCTGACTTCAGGGAGATCTACAACGCTCAAAAGATTGGTTAGCATACCTGATATTCTCATACTAGGGATATGGTCAGTTATAATATTAGGCATATCTTTTTATAAGTTTTCACCAGAACACATCAATGTCTTTGTGAAACGATTGGGAAGAATCTCTTACGCTTTGTTACCATTAGATATATTTATTTCTTTAAAACCAAACCCATTGCCTAATATTTATTACTTGGAACTGGTGTTTTTGCATAAATGGCTATCAAGAGTTATTGTTTTGTTAGCTATTTTCCATTCGATTGGATTTTTTATAATATGGATCGAAGGCGGCACCATTAAAAAACTTTTTCATTTACTGAACTTCCTTGGTGTGATTTCAACTCTTTTATTCATCATTTCCACTTTTGTCTCTCTAAGGCCATTTAGAAGAAGATTTTATAAGCTATTTTTCACTTCACACTTACTCATAGCTTGGGTTGTTGTTATTATTTTACAATTTCATGCAAGACCTGGTATAACCTTTTACACTTTATTAAACATTGCTTTATTTATTACACAGATTATTACAAAATTTGTCAAATCTGAAAACGTTGCCATTGAGAAATTTTCAAATCCAAACTCATCACTAGAAATTATAAGATTTAATAATATCTGGTCAAATGGCTTTAACCCAGGGTCTCATTTGAGATTGTCTGGCTCTAAATTGAATCCCTTAACTTATTTATTACCTAGCCATCCTTTCACAATCAGTTCAAGATCTGAAGAGCGGGAAATCAAGTTGGTTATTAGAAAACACACACTAAACTTGAAGACTGGAGAAGAGCATTCCGTTTTTGGTCCATTTACTTCTTTGCATGAAAATTTCTTTAGAACAGCTGATCATGTGTTATTGATTGCTGGTGGATCTGGTATCTCTTATACGCTTGGAGTGTACCAAGAACTGACCAAAAACAGCTCCGTAAGTGTTACATTGGTTTGGATTGTTAGAAACAAGGATGATCTATGGATCCTGGAACATTTTAACTTGAGAAGTATTGATATTTATTTAACGGGAAGTAAAGAAGATGATATGAATAGCTCTAATGAGATATTTGGGCCAGAGACTGAAAACTTATTAGGTTCTTCAAATGTTGATGGTGACGATTTTGAGTTAGATGATATTGATCCATTTAATGACCCTAATGAAATTCCAAACTACCCACGATCTGGTGAATCAAAGAGAAACATTATATATGGAAGACCAACATTCACCAATTATGAAAGTTCTGTTAATCAGTTCGATAGAGCTAACAATTGGATTATCAGTTGCGGTAACGCTACTCTGAACAAATCAGTTAAAGAGTGGGCCAACAACCTAAAGGTAAGATATCATAGTGAATCTTATGACTTATAAATATATAAACTAATATAATCTCTGATATTTATATATAGATCAGCACATCAACCGGGTAACTATTTTCTAAATGGGCAAATCACAAATCAGGTCCCTGAACGAAATTATGTGACAAATTGGTCAAAAAGCTTTAATAACCCCAAGTCGAGAACAAGCACTTATCAGTTCAAAATGTCTCGATCACCGCAACCCATTACTGAGCCAGTGGAAGGTCATAGTATCAAAAAGTTCTTTAATAAGTTAAGTGGTCAACCTGAGAGTTATGCACATAAAGCAAACTATACTTTTGGAAGAACCTTGGGTGCTGGAACATTTGGTGTTGTTAGACAAGCCAGAAACATCAACACTAAGGAAGAAGTTGCTATCAAGATCGTGCTAAAGAAGACATTGAAGGGAAATGAGGCTTCATTGTACGAAGAACTTTCATTATTACAAAAGTGCCACCATCCGAACATTGTTGGATTCAGGGATTGGTTTGAATCCAAAGATAAATTCTATATTGTCACTCAATTGGCTACTGGTGGAGAGCTATTTGATAGAATTGTCTCCGAAGGTAAATTCACTGAAGAAAATGCATCAAGAGTCATCAAACAGGTACTGGAGGCGGTTGACTATCTCCACAATGAACTAAATATTGTTCATAGAGATCTAAAGCCTGAAAATTTATTATATGTTTCTTCTGAGCCAGACTCACAGTTAGTTTTGGCTGATTTTGGTATTGCCAAAGAGTTACTGACTGCAGATCAAGTTTTGAGATCTGCTGCGGGTAGTTTAGGTTATTGTGCTCCTGAAGTGTTGACTGGTGCAGGTCATGGTAAGCCTTGTGATATTTGGTCATTGGGTGTTATAACATATACATTACTAGCAGGATACTCACCCTTCCAAGCAGAGAATGTGAATGATTTCCTGTTAGAAGTTCAAGGTAACCACCCTGTTATCTTTCATAAAGATTACTGGAAGAATATTTCACCAGGTGCAAGAGATTTCATCTATAAAGCTGTAACTGTCGATCAAAAAGAAAGAGCAACTGCCAAAGAACTACTGAAACATGAATGGATAGTAGGAGATTCAGAACAGTTCAATGACCAAGATTTAACACCTCAAATCAGGAAATTTAATGCTAGACAGAAATTCAAACAGGCTGTGGCTATTGTTAAATTGAATAACAGAATTAAAAAGTTAAGAGAGCTAGAATTGGGCTCAGGTATTGAAGATGATTCAGATTTTGCTCTAGTTCAAGTACCATCATCGGACAAATCAGACTCAGGCTCAGTTGATTCAAACTCAACACGTTCATTTGATTTATCTAAGATATCAGAAGCTTTAAAATCAAGTCTTCCTTCGCGCCAATCAAAATCAGATATGAATGCAAACTTATTCCATGAAGTCGTTAGAGCTGCTACTCTAAATAAAGATAAAGTTATGAGTTACCATGAGAGTCTTTCAAATAAAAATGATACAGAAGGAGATAAAGGTAACAAAGAATGAAGTTCATTGTATTGGCCCTCAATTGGAGTTTTCGAGAAAGCATTATGATAAAGAAGAGTTACAATCGACCTATCAAACTGCTGTCTTTCTTTTATTTTCATTTTCGAAGAAGACATGTTCTCATGTTACTGAGACTTCCCGAATCTCACTTCAAACCATCATCAGATCACATCTAAAGTCATACATCCTCTAATTTGGTTCTGTAATACTTAGCAAATATACTCACAATCTCCATTTTAAACACTAACCGTATACAATAAGTGTATTTAAATTTAGCTGCAATATTGTTAGGTCCATAAATAGCACTTGGTTTCACGAAGTTCGAAAATTTGTATATTCTATCTCTCTCTCTTATAGTAAAGCAGGTGTTATTCCAAACTGTCTGCTCAAGCTTCGCTTGTATGATCCAAATTCACCTGCTCAACTAGCTTCTGACGTTTCCAGCATTGGTTTTCTCAGTTTTGCCCGTTCATATCGAATTTATAAAATGTTTGGCCATTTTTCTAGGATCCTTGAACATTAAAGGCAAATATCTCACTCAAAATAGGACCTAATTAATTAAAACCGACCAAAATTATGAGATTATGTTAAACTTAATACAAAATGGCATTTTTTTTATTGAATATGGTGTTTTTTGGGCGGCAGGAATGTTTTATTTGCATTTTCTTATTGAAGGTGGTGAAATGCATTTAAAGCCAAAATCTGGTCATAAATAAAAGGGGTAGTCTTATATGTCCTATTGGGGCATATGGACTGCCGATGAGGTATGAGTAGTCGTATGTGTGATATTGGAACGTGTGGACTAATGACATTTGTGTCGCAATTGTGAGCTGTGTAAAAGATGTCTTTTATTATACAAAACTA
Source organism: Wickerhamomyces jianshihensis (assembly GCA_030562945.1). Taxonomy (NCBI): domain Eukaryota; kingdom Fungi; phylum Ascomycota; class Saccharomycetes; order Phaffomycetales; family Wickerhamomycetaceae; genus Wickerhamomyces; species Wickerhamomyces jianshihensis. Next base: position 103,363 of record JAKUAH010000005.1, read on the forward strand.
CTGAAAGTCGTTTTTGTTTTTCTTAAGTGGGAACATTCAGAGTCAGGGTGTAAGCTAATTGTGCATATTGGAATGACCAATAGAACGAGTGGATTAGCTTGACTCGTTGTAAACTCTCTGTATTTGTCCCTGTGCTTCTAACCACACATCTCATAGGTTATAAAGCCCGTGTATATGCACACGCTCCTAACCACATGATTCGTAGGTTAAGAAGTTCTCTTTACAACCGGTATAAACTGCTTCACTAGCTCAGTCGGTAGAGCGTCAGTCTCATAATCTGAAGGTCGACAGTTCGAACCTGCCGTGGAGCATTCTTATTTTTTTATTTTTTTTTGCCAATTTCATACAACAATCTCGTTTTAATAAATTTGAAAATCGTAAGATAAAGTTTTAGAATACTCTCCGTTTTAAATCATTCGTGTTGAAGGTAGAGTTATATTTCTTAGTGAGAGCAGCTCTTTTACTACAAATCCCACAATCACGTGAGACTTACGTAAATGGCACAACGGTGCCTTAAATTGTTTTGCACAATTTAAAAAAAAAAGTCTGGCAAAATGGTTAAGTTCACTTGTCACAATACAAAACAAAAACAAAAACAAACAAGTTCTAGAGCGCGTCAAAGATGGATCAGCAAACTGCAGAAGTTATCACCATCGCCATCGAGCAACAGAAGCAAAATGCTGTTGAATTAGCTCATGAAGAGTCAAGAAGAGCTGAAGAAAAGTCGAAGCCAAAGAGCGGCAACTCCGAAAACATTCCACCAACCAACGAAGAGGAAATACAACAACTGGCTGAACAAGTACAATCAGGCAACGCTAATGGAGCAATTTTTGGACTGTCTGAAGAAGGGAAAAGCGATGATAAAGTGTCAGAAAGAGGTGGCGAGAGAATGGGAATTTCTGAATTACCTAAAGATGCTGCCCATAAGAACTTCGCACTAGACCCATCTTTAAAAGTATCTGTTGGTCTGGTTGCTGATATTGTTGGCCCAAAAGTTACACAGCAGGACTACACCGCTCAAAACGAGGAATCTGAAAAAGCCAGATGTTCGAGATGTAAGAAGGCATTTCCAATGGAGTCAGGGGGTAAAACTTACAAGTTATGTGAACATTGTCGTGCGCTGCAAAGAGAAAGATCAAGAAGATGGCAGCAGAAGATCAAACAAAAAGACGAAACTTGTAGAAGATGTGGTACAGATATGAGAACGGAAGATTCGAAATATGTTTTATGTGCTCACTGTCGTCTCAGTTTGAGAACAAGAAAGGCTAATAGATACCAAAATGGGAAATGTGTTCACTGTTCTGGTGTTAATGATTCTACCCAGTTTAAGGTATGCAACAGATGCAGAGAAAACGATAAACAAAGAAGATTGAAGTTAGAAGGCGAGGGACGCTGCAATCGTTGTGCTGTTCCCTTATCTGAAATGGATACCACTCATAAAGTCTGTTATGATTGCAGAACTAGGAAGAAAAGGTTTACCAAGAATAGCGCTGATGCTGTTGCAGCAGCAGCAGCGGCAGCAGCCCATAGAGCTGTTCAGCCAATTCATGCTACTATTCATGATTTGAGAACCCAAGTGCAGCATATTGAACCACCTGTTGAAGCAAACAATGAAATTTATCAACAGCAAGTTGCTGAGCAATTGGAGGCCAACTTGTTTGCTGCAAGAGAAGCTGTTCAACAAGTTCAACCAGAAACATCAGAATCTTCAACTAGCTGATTGGCACTGGTGTGTTGTACATTTCTTTTTTTCTTTATTTCAATACAGTGTAATGTTTTATGCTGAGGGCCCAGGATTTTGCTTTATTAATTATATATTTTGTTTGAAAGGAATCAATCTGATAAGATCCGGTGTAGTACTAACTGAATTTTAATTTACAGATATTGTAGAATAAAAGAATAACATTAACTGAACAAAGATTTAAAAAGAGATCAGTTCAAGATGGCAACAGCAACACTTTGGAAATCATCGTGGGAAATACTGACTTTAACTGAAGCATTTGGAGCAGCTTTTAAAGCATCACCGTGTAGTGTGACTTGTGGAGCACCATTGGAATCACGACTGATTTCAATATCTTTCAATTGGGCACCAGCACCTTTAGATTCAACACCTAAAGCTTTGAATACAGCTTCCTTAGCGGACCAAGTACCAGCAAAAGAAGATTGAGGAGATGGAGCAGATTGACAGTATTTGATTTCAGCCGCAGTAAAGTTACGTTCAATGAAGGTTTCATTTTCAATATTGACAGAAGAAATCAATTCAACATCAACCCCAACGTTTTTAGCACCTGCTTTCGTGCTCAAGGATTGCAAAATGTTGGAGGTTTCCTTTGATGATTTAGAAATGTAGGTAGAGCCACTTTGAATCGATTTGGAAGAAAATTCCAATTCACCTTTTTTGTTTGGAGTAACTCTAGCTAATGGATCTAAGTAAACTGGGTTTTGATTTTCATCAGAGTAAGGAGCATGTTCTTTAGCTTGGAACAAAGAGTTGTTGATAAAAGATTTGTGGAAGTGAGAGTAGGCTTTGTTGTGTCTTTTATTGAATTTGGCAGCATAAGTTTCATATTCTTCTTTAGACAAAACAGCAAACAAGTAGTCACTGTTGATAGCAATAGCCAAAGCACCTTTTTGACCAAAACCGAAAGAAGTAACAGAAACAGCTTTAACACCATCAGTCTTGATAGATTTAGATGGGAATAACAAGTATTCAAATTGTTCAAGCTCTTTGTCAACATTATCAGCATTTCTGTTACCTGGAACAATACCACTGTTCAAGATTTGCAAAGCACCGTTGAACATCCAGGCACCAGCAGCACCTTTTGGATGACCAGTTAAGTATTTTTGGAAGACACCTAAAGCTGGGTTACCTTCACTTCTACCTAAGTGTTCAAACATCTTGTTCAAAGTAGCAGATTCGTTCTTATCGTTGGCTTTGGTAGAAGTACCATGGAAAGAACAAACATTGATGTCATCAACAGTTAAACCGAAAGTAGCCAAAGAACCACGAATTGGAGAAATTCTTGGGTTTGACAGATGGAAGAAATTACCATAGTAATCTTTAGCTTGATTGATTTGTTTTTGAGCTTCTTCTTGAATTTCATGAACTCTTTCAGTAACGAAAGTTTCTCTTGATTCTGCTGGGTAAGCATTAGCTTCATCTTGTAAGAATTCATATTCAGAGTCAATCCAGGCTTTAACTTCTTTGACTCTTCTTTCAACTTGACGTCTTCTGTAAGAGATGTCTAATAATGAGGTTTCATGTTTCAATTCACCATGATACTCACGAGCACTGGTTAAAATACCTTTACCTGGAGCTGGAACAGATCTACCAATCTTATCTGTGGCAGTAGCGGTTAGACCAACAACACCATAAATTGGAACACCCATTTCAATAGCCAATTTAGCATTCATAATGATTTGAATACCTGAACCTTGAGACTCCATGAAACCATTTCTGGTTGAAGTTGTTGGTCTGGACATTTCTGAAGGGGAACGACCTTTTTCAAATTCATCTAGAGAATTGGAGGTAGCGTTCATATTACCGAATTCATAAGAACCTTCTTCTTGGAAGTCATCATAACCACCAACAATACAAACCTTAGCCTTACCAGAAATGATAGTTTCGTAACCAATTTCAATAGATTCAACAGCAGTAGCACAAGCACCGACTGGAGTCTTAATTGGACCTGAAGAAGACAACAACAACATGTTGACCCAAGCGGACATAGTGTTGATGAAAGATTCTTGCAAGATATCGTTTTGAACTGGAGTATCCTTGTAACGATCTTTAAACATACCACGTAAGGCGGAAACACCACCCATACCAGATCCCGAACAGTTACCTAATTCAGAAACATGAATGTATTTGTACAATTCGTAAGGATCTTTGATACCAGCAGAGATGAAGGCTTCAACAGTGGCAACCAAAACATACAAGGTGATTGGATCAACTTGGGCAATAGTATCGTCAGAGATACCATAACGTCTAGCATCCCAGCCGCTTGGAATTTGACCAGCAACTAGACGGTCGAATTTTAAAGCTTTTGGAATGTATAATGAGGCACCTTTCAATAATTTAACAGTGAATTCACCAGATTCAGGATCTTCTTGAATTTCAACGTTATTACCATGTTCCAGTTTGAAGTGTTCAGCAGTTTCTTTGGAAGCTTGGAATTCAGCCAAGTCTTCTTCAATAACAACTTCTTGAATAAATTGTTTCTTTTCTGGGTTATAACCATTAAATAATTCTGGTTCAATTAATCTGATACCACAGTGATCTAAGATATGAGCCTCATATTTAGGTTTAACGTCTTTGTCTTCAACTGGTTCATTTGTCTTACCATCAACCCAACCGGTGTATGGTCTACCTTTCAAGTTACCGTTGTGGTATTTGATCAAACCCATGATCCAAGCAATTTCAATACAACCCTCCAATGAGAATTCCCCAAAAGCTTCCATTTCCCATCTAGTTCTTGAAGAACCCCATGGACCGACTTCAGAGAAACCAGTAACGACAACTAAATTCTCTAAGTTTAACAAACCTTCTAGTTGAGGAGCAACTTTCTTGATTTCATCATATGATTTCAAGCCTGGGAAATCAAATTTCATATTAGCTCTTGGATTGATTTGGGTCTTGGTAAAAGGAGCATCAGCATTGGCACCATTGACAACCTTGTGTTCAATGGCAGTTTCAATGGAGACAGCTTTTCTGATGTCAGAAGACTCTGTGATATTCTTTCTCAATTCAGTAGTCTTTTCTTTCAATTGGGTGATAAATTGTAGACCACCATTCAAATCAGCCCAGACAGGAGCTTTTTGACACAATTCAGTGATTTCTGGGGACAATAAACCCAACAAATTGAAACCCATTTCGGATTGAGAGAAAGTACGAACACCTAGACTTTCAATACCTTCAGAGATGATATTGTTAGCACCCATCAAACCAGTACCTCTAGTCCAACCAATGATGGCACCACAAATGGTCAAATGGTTAGCCCAGCTTTCAGAGTACCATCTGTTGAATAAGGTTTCTAAAGATAATTTCGATTCAGAGTACAAACCGTCAGCACCAAAAGTACCATGGTTAGGAGATAATGGAAGAATAACTTGAGCTGGCCTGGTTTCGATACCTCTTTCAGCTTTGTGATCCTTAACAGAACCCAAGATTCTCAAAAGATTGGTCAACATGATACGGTGAGCCAATTCAGATTTGGAATCAATGTTGTTCAATTCAATACCATTTTCTGGAATAGCAGCAAATGGAATGATAGCATCTAAGTCCCAGCCTAAACCACCGTTCTTAGCATCATCATAAATGTAGCTGATCAAAGCTTTAACATCTTGCTTAGAACCTTGGTTGAATGGCACAACAACTAATGAAGAGCCTTTAGCACCATACTTAGCATATAATTGTTGGTAAAATTCAGTAACTTTCTTGGTAAATCTTGAAGTGGTAACAATAACATTGGCACCACCTTGGATCAAACCTTTCAAGACTTCAGCACCAATGGAACCAGCACCAGCACCAGTAACCAAAACGTATTTACCTTTAAAGGAAACACCATTGACTGCAGCTTGTTCTAGACCATCTAAGTAGACGGAAGTTAAATGACGGTCATAAGCCCAGGTATCATCAGGTAATCTTTTCTTCAAGTGCAAGAATGGGATAGTTTCTGGTGGGATCGCTTTAGAAACAGGGTTTGAAATAGAAGAGTTAGTTGGTAATGATGCAACTTCTTTGGTAGAGTCGGAATCCAAGTTATCATCATTAGAGCCAGCAATGGAGGTGTTCTTGTTGATTTCAATTTCTTTAGAAGTTTCCAAAAATTTGATCAATTCACCATATAATTTTTCAAATTCAACTTTAGTATCTTTGGATAACTCAGCTTGTTTGGAAATAGCTTTATAGGCTTTAGTGAGATCTTGAGCAATAGTTGGTTGGGAAGATCTGGTAACAACAGAACCTTGTGACATTTCATAAACATATTGTTGGAATTTACGTGCATTTTCTCTTGGTTCTTCAGAATATTTGACGTTACCTTTATGATCGACCGTGGTTTTAGGACCTAACGGGTATGAGATATCTTTGTAAACTGGATCCAAGTCCAAGACTTGTTTACAGTTTTCAATCAATTGGTTACCTAACTCTTTAGCCAAAGTGTAGTTTTCACCTTTAGTCTCGTCAGCACCTTTAATGTGGTATTCCATGAATTTAATCAAAGTTGTGTTTGAACGGTTCATGATATTGATTGCTTCAGAAACTAGCTCTCTATCAACTCTCTTTAATAAACCATGAATAATTTCAAAATATAAGATAAGCAAAGATTGTCTGGACCAGTTCCATGAAGAATCATATACTCTAGCCTTCTTTCTTGAGAAGGAAGTAGATATACCCTCGATGAAAGTGTCGCCTAACTCATTGCTCAAGAAATCTAATTGATCTTGTAAAGCTTGTAAGTTGTCTTTTTGGGCATCAGCAGCCTTGTTCCCTTTGTTCAAATCTAATTTCAAGTATTTTGCTAAGACTTGTAATTGTTGACGAGCCAAGATCTTGTTATCTTTGGTTAATTCTTCAAAAGCAGCAGCATCAATAGTGGCACCACCAGCACCACCGGCAGAAGCACCACCAGCAGCGGCAGAACTCAATGAAATGTTGGCAATGGAAGCATATTTTTGAGCGATACCATCAAAGTAAGCTTTGGCATCACCTTCATTACCTAAACGAGCAGCTGGTTCTTGAGTCAAAGCAAGTAATAAAACAGAATCTTGTCTACCAGAGCCCAAACCCCAACGAGTTTGTAAGTATTTTCTAGCTGTGGAGACACTGAAACCACCAGGCATTTTAGATGAGACCAATCTAGCAATCAAAGAAGAAGATTGTTTACCTAGAGCACCGGAGAAAGTTTCTTGGAATTGATCAGCTAATTCTTCTAACGGAGTTTCTTCTGGTTTCTCTGGAGTGGAACCGAATTCTTTACCTAAGTCACCTAAGATTTCATTTTGAATTGTGGATTTACCGTTGACTAAGTCTTTAATAGCTTTTGATAGTGGAATTTGGTCTAAAGATTTCTTTAATTTTTGAGCGACCAAAACGTGTAGAATCAAAGAGGCTTTAACTGGTTCATCTGGGATTTCAGCAACAGGGCCAGATGGGGCAGCGGCAGCAGCAACTGGAGCAGCAGCAGCTTGGGCAGCAGGAGCAGCAGCAGCTTGAGGAGCAGCAGCTTCAGAAGAGGCAGGGGTAGCAGAAGCAGCAGCGGCAGCAGCTTCAAGCTCAGCTGGATCTGGAGTGTAGTAGATTTCCTTAGCATCTTTAGCATAACACAAGACTTGTCTTTGCAATGACAAGGCAGCATCATAAGATTCATATTTGGCTTTGATGGTTCTGGTAGCCATACCAGCCAAAGTAGGAGAAGGACCAATTTCAACAACTCTTTCGGTGTTGTAGTCCTTCAAGAAGACGTCTTGTGTTTCGATCCATCTGACTGGGGAGGCAAATTGATAAGCCAACAGCTCAGTCAACAGAATGTGAGCCAATTCTTGTTCAACTTCAGGACGCATCTTGTTCCAAAGTGTACTTGAGTTTTATTCAAGTGACAGTAACGGTGGTGCTAAAACAGAGATGGACTTGTCCTTTTAAACAGCATACCAAATTGTTGGGAAATGTGGTGTCTACCAGAATCATCTTCTCTGGCCCAAAAAGCGTGGACAAACCAGTAAAAAGTGTCAACAGAAAAATAGCGCGAACAAGTTGTATTCGCGAACATAGAAGCAATAAAAACAAGGCCGCGAAAACGCGAAAACGCGAAAACACCAACTTGAAAAAAAAAGCCTAAAAAGTCAAATCAAACGCGTTTGGAAGACAAGAAACAGTTGAAGACTCCACAGAAATGCATATAAAACGGATCATTATTCAGGGATTCAAGACATACAAAAACACAACGGTCATTGATAATATCTCCCCTGGGCATAATGTGGTGGTCGGTAGAAATGGTTCTGGTAAATCAAATTTCTTCGCTGCCATTAGATTCGTTTTGAGTGATCAATACACCAGAATGTCGAAGGAAGAAAGACAAGGTTTGATTCATGAAGGATCTGGTACAGTTTTGTCAGCTTATGTTGAAATTGTGTTTGACAATTCTGAAGGGAGATTTCCAACTGGCAAAGACGAAGTGGTTATCAGAAGAACTATTGGTTTGAAAAAGGATGATTACTCTCTAGATCAAAAGTCGTCAACGAGGCAAGATATTATGCAATTATTGGAGAGTGCTGGCTTCTCTAAATCCAATCCATACTATATTGTTCCTCAAGGTCGTATTACTTCTTTGACTAATGCGAGAGATTCAGAAAGACTAAGTTTATTAAAGGAAGTTGCTGGTGCTAAAGTCTTTGAGAATAAGTTGAAGGAGTCACAGAACGAGATGAGAAAGACAAAAGCTCAACAAGGTAAAATTGATGAGATGTTATCATTTATCCAAGAAAGACTCTCTGACCTTGATTCTGAGAAAGACGAGTTGAAAGAGTTTCAAGACCTGGAAAAGAATAAAAAAATATATGAATTTATCTTATATGACCGTGAATTGAATGAAGTTACCAATACAATCGAAGAGGTTGAAAGTGAATATCAAACTGCAATTGATGACTCCCAGAAGCTTTTTGATGACCTTGAACAAAGAGAGAACTTGACTAAAGAATTGAACAATAATATCAATACTCTTAATCATGATTTAAAGATTTTATCAATAGATGAAAACCAGTACTCAGACACTTTGAATCAAATTGCAAAGGAAGTTTTTGACAAACGTGCTACGTTAAATGAGCTAAGAGACAGCTTTGAGAATAATGAGAAGTCGCTGATAGAAAACCAGGAAACTTTACAGCAAATAGAAAAGAACCTGAGTCAGACTGAGAGAACTATAAATCTGAGAAGACCTAACGTTCAACAGCTTAAATTAGCCGAAAAGAGGTTGAGATCTGAAATTGAAAGCTTGAGGACTAAGAAGCGGATCCTCTTGGAAAAACAAGGGCGTTTTTCCATGTTTGGTTCAAAATCTGAAAGAGACAGATGGATTACAAGCCAAATTGAGACACTAGGCTCTGAGATAGAAAGAAAGAAGACTGAAATAGCAGATTTAGACTCTGAAATTGAACGGTCTGAAAAAAAACTCAAACAGATCAATGATTTAGTGGATGATATACAAGATTCTATTAATGGTCCTTCTGCCCAAGCAGAAATTGCTGAATTTGAAGCACAAATTGAATCATTAAAAAGGCAAAGAATCACTGAAATCGATGCTAGAAAGGGTTTATGGAGAGAGGATAATTACCACCAAAGCATTTTACGATCTTTAGATGATGAAGTTCGTCAAGCTGACAGAGAAGTCAACAAGACAATGGACAGACAACAGAGCTCTGGTTTAGAAGCTGTTAGGAGAGCTACTGAAAGATTAGGACTACGTGGTGTTCATGGGCCTCTTGGTGAACTCATTCAAGTCAACCAAAAGTATAGAATTGCTGTTGAATCGGTTGCTGGTAATTCTCTATTTCATGTTGTTGTTGATACTGATGATATTGCCGCAACTTTGATGGAAGAGCTTGTCCGGGAAAGAGCGGGCAGGGTTACATTCATCCCACTGAACAGAATTAAAGCCAAAGATTTGATTTATCCAGACTCAAGTGATAGTGTCCCATTAATCAAGAAGATTGCCTTTGATCCAAAAATTCAGGATGCTGTTAAACAGGTTTTCGGGAAGACCATAGTAACTGTAAATTTGGAACGTGGTTATGCACTCTCGAAGGAATACAAATTGAATGCGATCACTTTGGATGGTGATAAAGCTGACAAAAGGGGTGTTTTGACTGGTGGTTACCATGATCACAAGAGATCAAGACTAGAATCTATGAAGGCCAAGCAGGAAAAATACCAAGCAGTACAAACACAGGAACAACTACTCTTGAAGATCAAAAACAACATCGCTCAAAAGGATAATGAAATTAATAGAATTCATAATGAACTGTCAAAACTTTCCGCCTCGCTTGAGAACTTATTGTCAAGTAAAACCCCATTGAGATCGAAGTTGAGTGGTCTGCTTGATGAGAAATTCAGTTTACAAGAGAATTCCAAACTTACCAAAAAACAGAAAGCTCACATAGAAATGAACACTTTGACATTAGAGACAAAAGTTCTTGAATTGAGAAATGAACTTCGCTCTGATTTTGAAGAAGGACTCAACGCAGAAGAGAAGAGCGCACTCAATTCTGCATCATCTGACTTATTAGTTCTTGAGAAGGAGTTAGCTGATCTAATAGACAAGTTATTTATTGAAGAAGGTGAGCTCGTCAATCTTGAAAGTGAATTAAATGAGAACTTGAAACCCCAATTAGAAGAATTGTTGAAACTGCAAACCTTTTCAGGTCAAGATACTCTGAGCTCCAGTATTGAGCAACTGTCAAATGAGTTACAGGTACTTCAAGCTTCCAGAGAAGATGCGGAGACTAAATTAAATGAAGCAAGAACAAAGGTCAATGCCAAACGCTCTGACCTCCAAAAGACACAAGATTCTTTGAACAAAGCTGATTCTCAACAACGAAAACTGGTTGATACATTGGAAAAATATCAGAGTAGCTCTGAAAAGTACTTGTCTAAGAAATCATTACTAGTGAAAAGAAGAGACGAGACCCAAAGGAAGATTAGAGAACTTGGTGCTTTACCAGAAGAAGCATTTGATGAAGACCAAGAGATATCATCAAATGACTTACTAAGAAAGTTAACCGATGTCTCAAAAGGGCTTGAAAAATTCAGCCATGTTAATCGTAAAGCTCTAGAACAATATGTGAACTTTACTAAACAGAGAGATGGTCTGGTGACTCGTCGTAAAGAATTAGATAATTCAGAAGATTCTATTATTGAATTAATTAATGTTTTGGAGTCAAGAAAGGAGAATGCTATACAAAAGACTTTTGCTCAGGTATCTGCTGCTTTTACAGAAGTTTTCGAGAAGCTTGCTCCGAAAGGTGTAGGAAGACTTTTGATGCAAAGTTCTTCTGTTGAATCGGAAGCCAATGGTGAAAATGATGAAGAAAATGAAGGAGAAGCACCATTTGATGATGCTGATGGATATACTGGAGTTTCAATCCAAGTATCCTTCAACTCTAAAAATGATGAGCAACAAAGAATTGAACAGTTATCTGGTGGTCAAAAGTCTTTATGTGCAATTGCTTTGATTCTTGCTATTCAAAAAGCTGACCCAGCCCCATTTTATTTGTTTGATGAAATTGATGCTAATCTAGATACACAGTATAGAACGGCTGTTGCTAATCTAATCCATGGATTGAGTGGCCATGCTCAATTTATTTGCACCACTTTCAGACCTGAAATGCTTCAAGTCGCCAATAAGTTCTTTGGTGTCATGTACAATAATAAGATCAGTACAGTCAGTGAGATTGACAAAAAGGATGCTCTTGGATTTATTGAAAACCAGCAACAGCGCTCTTGAGCTGAGAACCAAAGTTTTTGCGAGTTACAAGTTGAACTAGCTAGTAATCGAATGACGAATGAACTTTTAAGGTGTAGTTACTACGAATCTCATACAATGATTTGGGTTGTTTTGAGAACTATATATAGGACAAGATGGACTTATATTCATCGTTTAGAGTCTTTGACTAGGTCCTTGAAGGCATTACTGACTCTCGAATTCTTTGGCCTCTTTTTACCAATTACCTTTTTAGCAGACTTGACATTCAAGTATTTGTTCCCTTTGATTTCTTTATCTGAATCATCATCACTTGAACTATCACTTGAACTATCACTGGAGCTATCATCACTTGAGCTATCATCACTTGAGCTATCATCAGAAGAACTATCATCAGAAGAACTTTCATCATCTGAGGAGTCATCGTCACTACTTGCGTCATGTTTTGGTTGTGCTTTTGTTGTGATATTAGGAGGATTCTCTGTTCTTGGGGTCAATGAATCCGTGACTTCAGGAACTCCTCTCAAAGCTAGATCAGATAACGAACTTAATGACATACGTGATGCACTAGCCTTTTTGAGTTGTGGTGTAGAAGCGGATTGAGCAGGTTTCTTAGATTCAGGCGTCACTGGATTTCCGATTTTTGGTACAGAAGGTTTAGCGGTGTTTTTAGTTTCAGTAACTTTGCTGACAGCAATTGCTTTTCTGAGGTTTCCTGGTTTAGTAGCAGGCGCTGAAACAGCCTTTGGGGTATTGACAATGCGTGGCTTTTTCGCATTTTTATCGTCTGCTTCAGACTCAGAACCAAAGCTTGATCCAGAATCAGAATCAGAATCAGAGCCAGAATCGGAATCAGAGGCGGAATCAGAATCAGAATCAGAATTAGAATCAGAATCAGAATCAGAATCAGAATCTTCAGAACTAGAAGAACTGTCAGAACTATCTTGAACGGTTTCTTCAACCTTCTTACCACTGCCAGGAACGGAAGTACCAATGGTTTTCAGTTGGGATGATATAGGAAATGCATTTTCAATTTTAGCAGACGCCATCTTTAGAGCCTTGGAGTTTTGCTCTATCTGTAGCTGTTTTTTTGCGAGTTCAGCCTTAGCTTCTTGGACTAATCTCTCTGAATTGCTGAATGGAACAGACTTTACGGAAGCGTTCGGAGCAGAATCTTTCTTAGTTGACACAGAAGGTTCAGTGCTAGTTGGGTTAGAAGGAGCAGAATGGGTAATTGGAGCTGGATGGGTAATAGAAGAAGAAGACCCTGAAGTTTTGGACTTAGGAACCTCAATATTAGATGCTTGAGAAATTTCTTTAGCATCACTAACATGTATAGGGGTTGAAGTGACATCTTCATTTTTGCGCTGCTGTCTCTTTTGACGTCTTCTGGCATTATAAAATAAACGCTTTCTTGCAGTAAGTAATTTTTCTTTAACTTCATTTGGTATGGCAGGGTCTGATAGTTGGTTATCAATAGATTTCAATTCTGGAATTTGTTCATATGAGAATTCATTATCCATTAGAGAAATATTATACCTATCAGCACCTTTGAGGAACTTCGTGTCAATTGGAAGTCTGGAGCCCACTTTGACAGGTGTTGAAGCAACAGATGGCGATGACAACGTGTGCGCAGTAGCTGAGACCACAGATTTGACAGAATCAACATAATCCGTCTTTTCAACTTGCTTGGAAGCTAGAATTGACTCACCAGATGGCCGTGATACAATGGCACCGGTTTTTATAGAGGAACTAGCTATTGAAACAGGATTATCTCCGGAATTAGCGACATCTGATGAGTTTCTGTCATCACCTAATTTATCATTCTTGACAGGTGTAGTTTTCTGAACAGATATGGTGGACTTATCAGCAGCAACAACAGAGGACACAATAGATGACTTGACAGTGTTGGCAACAGGAATTTTGACGTTACCAGACGGCGAATGAATATTACCATCAGAAGAATGTTCAGACGGCTTAGCAGATGCAAGAACAGCACTAGAAGACGGTGAGTTACGAGCGTTAGTAGAGACACCGTTTTCCACTGAAGGTTTGGAGTTGTTAGCAGAAGGAGGAGAAGGTTTAGCAGTAGTGCCAATAGGAGGCTTAACCACACTAATAGAATTAGGCTTAATACTAGATGCAGTAGTAGAAGTAGGGGTAGAAATCGAAGGTTTAGCAGTGATAGAAGGCTTAGATACGGCAGGAGTAGATTTAGCAGCAACAGGAGTAGCTTTAGCAGCAACAGGAGTAGCTTTAGCAGCAACAGGAGTAGCTTTAGCAGCAACAGGAGTAGCTTTAGCAGCAGCAGGAGTAGCTTTAGCAGCAGCAGGAGTAGCTTTAGCAGCAATAAGTGTTGGTTTAGCAGCAGCAGGAGCAGCTTTATCAACAACAGGGGTAGGCTTAGCTACGGAAGGAGTAGCTTTAGCAGCAATAAGTGTTGGTTTAGCAGCAGCAGGAGCAGCTTTATCAACAACAGGGGTAGGCTTAGCTACGGAAGGAGTGGATTTAGCAGCAACAGCATCAGGAATAGAGTTGGAAGCAACAGGGGTAAGCTTAGCTAGGAGAGGAGTAGATTTTGCAGCAACATGAGTAGCTTTAGGAGCAAGAGGCGTTAGTTTATCAACAACAGGAGTAAGCTTAGCCACGGTAGGAGTAGAATTAGAAACAGCAGGCGTTGGTTTATCAACAGCAGGAGTGGATTTAGCAGCAGCAGTAGGAATAAAGTTGGTAGCGGCAGATGCTAGTTTATCAACAACATCAGTAGGCTTAGCTACAACAGGGGTAGATTTAGAAGCAACAGGTGTAGAAACATTAGGTTTAATAATAGTATGAGGAGGAGGACCAGCCAAATTAGCACCATTATTAGCACCATTATTAGCAGAACCAACAGCTGCTCTCTTTAAAATCACAGGTACCTTAGGTGTTTCAGGAATTGGTAAGCTGGTAGACGCGCAAGCTTTTGTAGGAGAAACTTTAGCAGGAGAGGCTTTAGAAATAGGAGGAGGATTGAGAGCAGATGATTCAACCGGAGGAGGAGTAGCATTAGCAGAGTCAACAGGGATTGTATGAGGAGGAACACTGCTAACCATCACATTTCCACCAGAAGAATAGGGATTTGTTGCCCACGCAGGTGGCCCAGAAAGAATGTCTGAAATAGCCCTCGGGACAGGAGGCATAGACATATCACCAGAAATTGGAGTCACACCACGAACATTTGATGCCCAAGGAGGAGGATTAGAAAGAATTTGGGTAATAGCTGGAGGTGTATAAAAAGATCTTCCTTGATTTATTGCCTGTGGAACTTGTACGCTAGCCTGTTGAGGGGTTGGTACTGCCCACTGCTGCTTCTTAGCTGGTGGCTGTGAGGTAT